>VXAL01014897.1:198658-217152 GCA_013399475.1 Chauna torquata
GGGGGGGGCACGCGGAATCTGGTCCTGAAAGTTAATTTCTAGAAGCATAAACGTAGGGTTCATGTCCTATCCAGAGCCAATACTATCAAGAAAGTTCCCAAATCTCATACTCAGAAAAGTTCCAGTGATAAAAGGATAAAAGATATCCTTTGTAAGGCCAACCATAAGAAAACTTAGTAACTTGATCACTGTAGCCACTGAATTCCCTAAGAAAAGAGACAACAACCTTTTGGGATGAGTGCTCTCACAGATGACCCATTCTAGAAAGCAGCAGAGGGTCACCACAAAAATCTGTAGTCTTCAAATGGTAAATAGAATCATAAGATCATAGAGGTTGGAAAAGACCTCCAAGATCATCCAGTCCAACCGTTAACCTAGCACTGCCAAGTCCACCAGTAACCCATGTCCCTCAGCACCACATCTACACGTCTTTTGAATACCTCCAGGGATGGTGACTCAACCACTCCCCTAGGCAGCCTGCTCCAGTGCTTCACATCCCTTTCAGTGAAGAAGTTTTTCCTAATATCCAACCTAAACCTCCCCTGGCGTAACTTGAGGCCATTTCCTTTTATCTTATTGCTTGTTGCTTGGGAGAAGAGACCGACCCCCTCCTCGCTACAGCCTCCGTTCAGGTAGTTGTAGAGCACGATAAGCTCTCCCCCGAGCCTCCTTTTCTCCAGGCTAAACAATCCCAGCTCCCTCAGCCGCTCCTCACAAGACCTGTTCTCCAGACCCCTCACCAGCTTCGCTGCCCTTCTTTGGACACACTCCAGCACCTCCTTGTCCTTCCTGTAGTGAGGGGCCCAACACTGAACGCAGTATTCAAGGTGCGGCCTCACCAGAGCCGAGTACAGGGGGACAATCCCTTCCCTAGTCCTGCTGGCCACACTATTCCTGATGCAGGCCAGGCTGCTGTTGGCCTTCTTGGCCACCTGGGCACACTGCTGGCTCATGTTCAGCCGGCTGTCGACCAGCACCCCCAGGTCCCTTTCTGCCGGGCAGCTTTCCAGCCACTCTCCCCCAGCCTGTAGTGTTGCATGGGGTTGGTGTGCCCCAAGTGCAGGACCTGGCACTGAGCCTTGTTGAACCTCATACAGATGGGTTCAGCCCATCAGTCCAGCCTGTACAGATCCCTCTGTAAATACAATTAAACAATTACAAATTCACCAACCACATTGTACATCCACAAATATTTTGGCTCCATAAAGGAAGACATTTCTCAGAAAACCTACACAGCTGGGGAACAGCCTTGGTTTACAGCACCTAGAAACTTGTTACCAGTGTTATTCAAAGCCTGAAGGCAACTTTACACAAAATAGCAACTGTCCATCTGGCTGATGTGCCTCACGCTCTTGAAATGCTAATGAATCCCAAGCACCCCAGCCTGCAAGGCATGCCCCATGTGAGTTCAGCAGCAGCTCCTCTTTTGTGCTTCCAGAGTCACGACTGTTTCACGATGAAGAGAAACATGGACTTGCGACATAAATGGAGCATTGCACTGAGTTGCACTGAAGAACAAATCCCTAAAGGAAAAAAAAAAAGGTAGGGAAAGTAGTGGAATGGAAAGAAACCAGAGTATTAGTAACTTTTCAGCTTCTTTTTCTTATGTGTATTTTAAAATTTAATTTTTTGTAGAAATTCTATTTAATGAAGAACAAAAATTCTCAGCTGTGAAGAACTACCACCTATATGACAACTGTACCCAAGCCATCATGATGCATTTCACAGGCACCCAACTTCAGCCGTGCTTCTCTCAATTTCTCCTAACACATACACAAACAGCACCTCTGAACCAGAGCGCAAAATTCTCAAGAAGAACACAGCAATTAAGTGCTTGCATAGCTATAGCATTCTGGGAAAAGAAAAAAGGAAAGGAAGCAAACCTGAATGAAAGCATTAAGAGCAACAGCTCAGAAAAAGGAAAACAAAGCTAACAGGGAATATTAAAGGAAAATATATCTTCCTGGATTTAGAGGCTTTTGATCTTGATTTGTTTCTTTTAAGAAACAGCAAAAAATGAGTAAAGTCAGTAGAAACCCACTAACCGTTTCCTTAAGAAAACAAAGGTAAATTTCATCTTCGAATTCCGTCTTTGAAATTTCTATCACTTTAAAGCAATAGAATGAAACCACAGGTAAGTAGGAGAAAAAAAGAAAAAAACCACCACCCTGGGAGCTACATCAACACAATGGAGGAGGTTATCAAAATGAGGGATGAATAGCCATCTCTGGTAAACTGGATAAAGAAGAGATCAGGGCAAAGCTAGAACTGAACTGCCCAGGAGGCTCTGCTCCCTGTGGTTAAGCAGAGGGAATTCTGGAAACACAAACTGACCTTTGAAGATAAGAAGTGACCTTACACAGATACAAGAAGCAACCCACAAGTTCCAAAATTTAGAAAGACATTTGGACATTCAACAGTTACTTGCCCAGAGAAAGTATAATTCACAAAGGGATACAGAAATGGACCTAATAAGGTTTTGGCTTTTAAAAGGAAACAGACCCAAGGGGCATTAGCAGGAGCGAACAAAAAGGGGAAAATGCTGTGAGGGAGGAAGAAAAGAGAATGAGTAAAAGCTATGGGAGACAAATGGAAATGTGTCTAGAAAGCAAGGTGAGATCTTGACAAAAGAATGCAGTGACTGAAAATGGAGATGTCCGCAAAGTCGTAGCACAGAGCTGCGGAAAAATATCTACAAGAGCCAAGAGTCTGGGACGCAATGCTAGTGTCGCAGCAATCATCCAAGCCTAGCCCTGCACAAGGAGCCATGTATTAACCATTCTGGGTGTTTTGGACATTTTCTCCTGCAAGATTCCTTCTGTCTTTAGCTTCAAGCCCTGACAGCAACGGAGCAGCAAGTGACCTACTTCTCAGGCTGGGTGAAACTCCAGGAAGACTGGAATGCACAAGCAGAGGGTGGGGAGCTGTGAAGGGTAACAGCATGAGGAACCACAAAAGGAAAAAAAGAACAGGTCAAGAGAAAAACTATCAAAATACAGACACATGCTTGAGAAGTTCGGTGTTCCTCTCAGATGCTGGTTTCCTCAGGGATACCCTTTTCCAAACTATTAATTCCTCATGTGGAAGATAATTTATCACTGAATTGCTCTTTTAAACTTCACCTTGTTATGACAGTGACAAAATAATAGGCCCAACACAAATGCTCAGCAGTGCATTTCAGAAGCAGTACTTGCCAGACTTTTCATTGGTCTCATAAACCATCCTGAAAAATAAAACTTAATGCCTGGTAGCAGTCACGTATAATTATTCTTCTGTAAAGAACTAATACACTTTTGGGCTGATTTAGAACTTGGCATAAAATAATTAAGCTGAGAAAAGAATTTATGCCCAACAAGCCCCATGCTCGGTACAAGTTTGGTGTAATATTTATTCTGAACACATTCAGTATCACAGCCACGGCACCTCCTATACGTACCACAAACAATAGAATGCCTGCTTTGTACACAAGAGCTCTCTCCTGAGGGGCACTGAATCAATCTGGGTCGTAAAACAACACAGGCTTATGATGAAAAGCAGCAGAAATGCATTTCAGAGCTCACAATTAATGGTAGTCTCTCTGCAAATACTTAAACCAAAAAATTCTTGCCCCTTCAGACGATACTGTTGACCACTGCTCCTCAAAACAGCTACAGAAGAAAGGATGGGTGCATCAAAGAAGAATTATCAGCAGGAATGTGTTAACGGCACGAATTACAGCCAGGTATGCAGGAAGTTGAGACTTCATGATGTTAGTCAAGTTATGCTTTCCTAAACAACTGAGTCACTAGTAGAAAACGTAGAATACCCATCGTGATGATGAAAAATGGTAAATAAAGGAAGAAGAAAAAAATCACAACTGTGGAGGCTAATTTGGCTTGATTAGCATGACTTTGAAAATCTGGAAGGATACAGGGAGTTTTCACGTGAGACTATGTAACAAAATACACCAACAAATGCAATTTGTTTGAGCCAGTCAGACCTCTGAAATCCATCATTTAGTGACTATACTGTTACAAGCACTCTGCTGTTCAAAATAAGCAGTAACTTAAGCATTATTCTTATTAGCGTTCCAAAGCTAAAAAGAAAGAAAAGCTAAAACTATTACTGTTTTCAGAGCACCTGCTTAAACACAAAAGGAATCTGAGGGAGAAAAATACACCCTGAGTTCCAGTATAGCTATCTGCCTTTTCAATATCAAAGGAAAGCAAATGTAATTAAGAAGAATAAAAGAAGCTGGGACCTAACCATCACAAAGCAATTTAAAAAAAAAAAAGTATCAATGCTTACAAAATCATCAAGAACAGCTCATTACTCACCTGGTCCAGTTTCATGCTACAAGCAGCCCTTTCAGGCATGTGTAAAAGAATGACTGATGGAAAGCCTTATCTTCTTGTTCAAGTGTGAAGAAGTACTGGGATTTTATCATTATTTTAAATAAATTTATCATTTTATCATCATTTTAAATGAAAATTTAGTTTCCTGGAAGCAGACAAATTTTCAAAAGCATGCCTAGCTTACAGAAAGCCTCTCAGAAAAGTAACAGGATTTTTGTTCTGGGGAAACAGACTCTGAAAGGTCCTCAGGCCTGAGGGTGACACAGTGGCTCAATTTCTCACCGACTGTATTTTCTACGGATTCCGTACATTCTGCTCTACTGAAGCAGCACAGCAAGAAGGGTATCTTGACCAGGTCCTGGACGCTATCCCCTAGATCATGCTGAGCTTTCCTCAGGGTGGGTGCCAAGAAGAAACCACAGAAATTGGGGCTTCTCAAGGGATGCTGGAGGAGCAATGCCTGCAAACACTCTAACGTGAAGCCCTACAGAAAATTAAAGATCTTCTGCATGCTTCGGAAGGGCCTGGGTGTGTTTCCCCCACCCTTATCTGGGATGCCAGCCAAAAATGAACACTGTAGGGAAGGATGTATGCTGTGGTTGCTGTAATGGCATTTGCTCACAGACCGTTCTGCTTCCCTTTTTCATTAGCTCCACAGTCCTTTCACTCAGCGAACATTTTCTAGCTTTTGTGCATTTTAATAAAAAGTATTTCATTTTCCAACAAATGTAAAGTAAGGAATCCTTTTGGCACAGAAGAAAAAGGAAGGAGACTAATCCGGGCTTCCATCACACTATTAAATGTATCAACAGGTGTCTAATTGGACTTTGAAAAGAACTAAAGTGGCTCAGACTCCCAGCCATCACCTAATTAAAGTAGGCTTAAAAACCTAATGTCCTTAACCTTTCAAAAAAGCTTACCTATCCACAAATGTAGGATCCCCTAAATGACATTGGCTCTCCACACCCGGGTACTCTGGGATGTACCCAAATTATCTACAGAGAAGAGATCCCCAAGCTAGGATTACGCCCAACGCACTGTAAATCCACCTGCTAGCTCACAGTGCTGTGCAGCTGCATTCGATCAGTCCAAAGAGGCACAGACAGCTTCATCTGTGGGCTTCATCAGAGGCTTTCAGCAGCACCTTGCTGGCCTCGACTGCTTCATGTGTGGCAACACCACTTCCAAATCTATGCTGCAGGTGGTATTTCCTTGTGTCAGACTCCAAAACAGTTCACGTATAAAACCAGAGAAAAACTCCCTGTACTTCTTGAAGACATATAAGAACTCATAAAAACAAGAGATAGTAAAATAGTTTAAAAGTCACTGAATTTCTTACTAATCATTACTACCATGGAAACAAGATTTAAAACCAACTGTTCAGATTAAAATTTTACAAAACAACTTAATATATGCAACCAAAATATATCTTTTGATAAATCAGAATTTTTAATATAGGTCTGCTACAGTCAGATCATTTCCTTATTTAGATGGATTACCTGGGGTAGATGGGGAAAAGTGAGGTTAGAATAAAAATAAGATATTTGAACAGCGCTAATTAAACTATGATGGCTACCTCCCAACACTCGCTGCTCACTACACCCACGCTGCCCAGGGCAGGGCCAGCCGGGCAATGCAGAGCTGACCCAGGTTTGGTCCTCCCCAGAGGACGGCTGAGCCAGGCTCTCCCACACCTCCGAACCCTGCTGGGGCCTCCGCTTCACACCTTTTGTAAACTCAGCACAAACACTTCCTCCCACGGCCCCTTGCTATCAGATGCTTCAATCTACTCCTGGCTCTGCCCCCCGTTTGTCCTGGCAGTCACATAATGCCACCAATTCCCACACCGGTGGGCAGGAGTTGCTTATGGGTGCAGGCAGCGGAAAGCATGCAACACGCGGCTGCCGTGGTGGGTAGTGCAGCAGTAGTGCATACCCACTGCCGTGACAGTGACGTGCCCCGGGGAAGAGGTTTTCTTCCAGATGAAGAAAACACACACCAAATGTGAGTTTCCTCCTTCCACAGGAGGAAAGGTTTTACAACAGGAGAACTTAGCAAGAATTTAAGTCACGCATGCCAATAAAAGCAGTATCACTCGGTTAAAATAAGGCAAGTAAAAATTTAAATGCGTCATCTAACTTGCTGGGCTGCCCTATACATGCTGCTCTTGCCTCCGTAAGAGGATTTTCGCAGTACCCACTTTCAGCCATGATGAAAGGAAATGTAGCATGCAGTTCTACACATCGGCTGTGGAAAACACCGTTCTCTATTTAAAACCTTGCCAAGCAAGAAATTCTGCTTATTTTTGGAACACACTAAACAACGATTTCAGTACAAGTTTCTTTCAAAGTTCTCCACCAGTGCTCCTCTTTGCTTACATTGGAACGGAAAAACAGAGCTCTGTATGTTAGTCTGCTGTGGGTAGACATGCTAGGTAACAGACTATAACTCCAAGCATAAAACCAGACCAAGAAGCACTTACACAGCACGACCCAACACAGTGCTGGAAATTGCTGCTGGAGGACTGATCACGGCAGTCGCCTCCCACTCCCCAGAGCAAAACCGATTTTAAGTTGGCTTAAAGCGCATTAAATACTCCTATCCTTGCACAGCTTTGCTGGAGCTGTAAAGGAGAATAATGTTTCAAAATCGTATGAAAGAAATAAATTGTTGAAATATGCAGTTCTTCATTTACAAAGGTAAACTGACAACCTGAGAACATAAAGGTATTGAGTATCAAAATTTAGTAGGAATAATTTATTCTGAATACTCAAACTGTCAAAGATGAGCTGTTCAGAAACTTTACATCATTTTGATGAGAATTGCCACTTTAAAAAAACCTCAAATGCATTTTAAAAAGGCCTTGGCATTACACACCATAACTATTATTCAAAAAGAAAAAAAAAAAAGAACTGCTCCAGAATAGAGTTGAATTCCAAATTTTTGTCATTTTAAATGTCCAGACTAGGAAGACCTGTTGCCTTGCCTGATCTGCTGATTACTTCCACAGTTATTCAATATTTAGTGAGCAAAGCTCATCAGCTCGCAGCTGAATGAGTGCATGTGGGTGCACTGAGACGGTCATAAATTACAAACACGAGCGAGATTTAAGGCAGTACAGCTTGAGCCAAGACGTGGCACTCGAACAGACAACAGAACGCAAAACAAAATAGCTGTAATGACGACGTACAGGTCCTAAGAACCTACACGGATAGATGGGATGGTTCACTACGAAGATAACAGGAAAAACACTTCACCCCTGAAGGTAATTTAAGGTTAGCTATTTCACCTCCCTTGAAGAGCACCACCAGCAGGTTAGGACATTTTCTGGACAGCTAACAGCACAAAAGCATTTTAAATAATTCCAGCTCTGTCACTTGCTAACTGTATTTTCTATCCTTAAGAATAAGTTAATCAGTTTCTAAAAGACAACTTCCTTTCTTCCCTACTCCCACTTCAAATTACCTCCAGCTTTTTGATACTGATTTTTCTTAAAATGCATCATTCAAGAAAAATCACTGAAAAATGAGAATTGCGGAGATTTTTAACAAAACCTCTGCTTAAATACTGGCCACTGTTGATGCCTGTACTCATGAATAAAAGAGAAGTAAGTAGCTCACGCATTTTACAGCTCCTTCAGTCTTCACACATTTGTCCTCCAAGAAAAATATGGAAATGTGAATTTAAGTCTGTGGTATAAAAATAGCAGCAGACACCAAACCGATTCATGCCTTTTCAATGAAATTGTTAATACCAAAAGCCTAAGAACATATAATTTCAGAATGAAAATGAACAGGCTTGAATGAAACAAAAAAATATAATCATAAATTTCAGCCTCTTTTGCACTCTCATGAATTTATAGGCTAAATCAAAGCTGCCGGCTAAGAAGTAATACTCTAGTTTACTTTTTGATTTGAACAACTCAAGACAGCAGTTTGAGCACCAACACGTATGAGCCAGCTGCTAACATGAGGAACGGGAGGAAAGCAAATACAAGTTATAAAAAAAAAAAATCCATATTCCACCTTGTTGAAAACATTTATTCAATAAGAAAATTTTAAAACTTCTAGTTCTTACACTTACCCTTTATCTGTTTCACTCTAAGTCCTCTTACCTGACAGGAACAGCTACACTCATCCAGGATATTTAACCTTTCTTGAAATACAAATTTGTTATGCTCTGTTAAGACTTCTAATGCTACACATGATAATGATTCTTGTGACAGTTGATTAAGAACAAATAAGCCTTAGTCTTCATTAGATGCATCTCTGAATACAGAAAGAAAATTCTGTATTTGGCAACCAAGTAAGCAAGCCATGACGGAAAAAGAGTATTATTAAAAGGAGGTTAAACTGTAGAATATTCGCCCATTTTCCTCAATTATGAAGAATTTTGAGGCCAGAACGCATTCAGAAAATCCTCAACTCTAAAACAACGCTTTGCCAGAAGAATAAAACAAGTCAGCTGCAACTGGGTCTCTCGTGGTACTCTTGCCCTTGCACCCTGCTGCATGCTTCCCACCTCAAAGCCAAGCAAGAGTCAGCAGGTTCCTTTCTGGTGCTTTTGCTGAAGCTTCCCTGGATTGTACACCATTCCCTGTGGATTTCTATGACCCACAGAAGCTCCTCTCTGCAAGCCCAACCAACACATTCCTAAAAGGCAAGGGAGCATCCAGAATGATCCAGAACTAGATGCAGTACTTGCCAATGCTGTCCGCACCAAGTGGGGGCTTTCTTCGGGCGGCCTGACCATCTGCCCGTATCTTCACAGCCAGTCTAGACTCAGCCTGAAGTAGCCACTGCAACTGTTGTTCATCAGGATGACTTAGCGAAGCTCCAACAGGAAACACCTGGGCTCCCAAATCAGTCTGGATGTGGGAAGATAGGACCAAACTACAGAGCACTCTGCAGTATGGTAGATTCAGTCTTCAGCCATTAGTAGCAGCCCTAACCCAGTGCAGCCACATGGCATAAACAAGTCAATGCAAACCCACCCATTTGATTAGAATTTGCTCAAAACTTTGCACAAGGGTAACTTCTTCTGACAGGTGTTCCTTAATCTGGCAGACTGTATTACACTTAATGGATCACCTTCCTTCCTATATAAAAACAAAGCCACAATAAACTCTGTACTGCATGCTCTAATTTGACAAAATGCTATGATGAGCCCAGGCCTGATCCACATCAAATTGGTATTGCCAGATAATCTAATACAGACCAAGTATTAATGAGCAGAAGCAGCACAAACAATTTCAGCAGAAAACTACTGATGCTCAACGCTACAGTCTTACTAGCCACCTAGACTGTACCAGCAGCTAAGTGCTACCATCACGCTGAACTGTAACCCTTGGCAGCTGAGCATCTAGACTTATCGAAGGATTCGGATGTACAAATGTGACCTGAGAACACAGCAGTATCTGTGCAATAAGAACAATTAGTTTTACCACTGAAGACTAGCTGATGGTTTAAAAGCAAAGTTGATTAAACTCCTCTCTCCCTTGCTCTACAAGGTAATACTTCATTTAAAGTTCTATTTATTGGCTGCAATACCTTAACTTACGCTCTATCATGCATATAAATAACATGGTGTATTTCCATTGCTACGGAAACCAGATTCCAGCTTGGTGAAGATACATTTGAAAAGGAATACTTTCCACAGTTGGAAAAAATGCTCACAGACACTTTGTAAAGCCTTACTGTCTAAAGATTTGAGGAAAAAATTGTGCGTGGAGACATATGCATATAGACAATTGCCAAACAGATTAGAAATCAACTGAAGCAGCTTCTCTGGAAATGCTTCCCATGAGTGATAACACACAAGCTCATCGCTTCATTTTTGTCCATTATAAAGGTGTAATTGTTAACTGTTACAAAAGACATAGCTGACTAAGTGAAGGCTATATGCAAAGAGTCTGCAAAATAACTTAATGGGGTAACTAAGAAAATCAATATAAAATTACAGTACATTTCAGCTTGCACTCTTTTCCATTCCCACCACCATCACAAACATCCCAGACTTGAGACACCTTCTTTTTTCAGAATCGCTTGAAATGGGACAAAAAAGATTGCTTTTCTTTCATAATGCTACATAAAGCTCATTTTTAAACAATGAGAAGTAATAGCTGAAAACATCTTTTAAAATTAAAGATCCAGAGACTCATAAAGACACTAAATTATAACGTACAAGAATCTCTAACTTTATAAATTCTAACATCTCTATGCAACATGCTAGCATCTGTACAGCATTAAAAAAAAAAAATCAAGTCCTCCCTCCTGCCACAAGAAACCCAGCAGCACAGCTGAAAGCTCTGCTCTATTTCAGTCCTGTTAATCCTCACAGAACAGCTTTAAGTTTTGCTCAGGCACCGAGTGTACAAGCCTGTCTTCAGCTCACCTTATTTATAACTTTTTCCCCCCAGCTGAGTGTCAACTGGCTCATCTCATTGCTGGTAAACACAGATTGCTGCTGCCAGCAGGCCAATAGCTCGTGTTTGATGCACAGGGTGCCAGAGTGGAAGAAAGCACTGCAGAGAGCTACTGCAGGCAGAGCAAGAAGTCAAAGGAGTAAGCCTTACGCATGATATGAACGACTTAGTAGGCCTATGGACACGTGAAGCTGCATGCTCTAAATGGAAGCCTTCTACAGAAACAGCTGCTCACCTTGGCTGGACTGTTTCCCTCCACTGTGGAGGTCTCCAGGACAGTGTGCTGCACCACCATGAGGTGAGCCTTCCCTTCCTTCCTTTCCACTGCTGCTTTTCCTAAAAAAAGGCGGAGAGCAACTGGGAGCTTGAGATGCACTGTTTTACTTGTTAGTATGTAAAATAAATGTGAGCTCTTGGTCGTATGCCGCAAAATTTTACAGCCAGGTCTTCCATCTTACGTTGGTTTGTAGATTCACCATACACATGGTAAAGAGACTCATGGGAACACACTCAGTCACAAGGAAGTTCAACTCTGTTGTACGTTTGACATTATCTCATCTCCGCCTGCTCTCCCTCCTAAAGGTTTTACAGGGCCAAGTGCGGAGATAAATTACTGCGTATTTTAGTGCCACTGATTAGAACTCAGTAGCTCTTCAGATGAAGCACAAAAAAACACAGTACATGAGTATTTGTTGAAAAAACACTCCAGTTTTAAATAACCCAAACACATGACACTTGCAGTGGACTCTCTAGTATTAAGAAAGTAAAATCCCTTTAAATGTTGATTCAGTTATATAGCCTTGTTGGCATGCTCAAAATTCATCTGCAAAACCCAAAAATTCTCAGGTAAAGGAATTCTGAAATAGCAACAATGCCAAAGACATTATTTCTGTAGACAAGATGTACTGGAAGACACTAAGATGCTGAAGAAAGAACTATCTCATCCTTTAACTCCTTAATTCATCCTTTTTCTGAAACAGAAGGGAAAGGCAGGAAAAGACCATAGAGTCACAGCTCTAAAGAAATGCTATTCTCAACACACCTGTGCTCAACCACAGCAACTTTCTAATCAGACAATCATATTTTACTTATATTCCCCTTAGTCAAAATGGCTCAAGGCAGTCAGGCTGGAATCAGCATATGATCCATGCCAGAGATGGACAGTGGGACCTCGGCTGTCTAAGGCTCATTAGTTCAGTTCCAGCCCATACCAGTAGTCACTGAAAATTTCATTAAATATTGGCAGCTCAGAAGCCTTCACACATCCCATAGGAAATGTATTAGTACACTTGAAGCCTGTCTCAGAAGAGATTTTGTGCCTCTAGAGACATTTTCTTCAATCCCCGTCAGTTGTTCCTGAAAAACAAGTTAAAATACTTTTGCATGGCATGGAAATTTGCAGTGACATTGTCAATGTTCTTCAGTAATCAAGTCCATTCTTCCAACATTAGGTACAATTAAACTGAAAATAAATTGGTCCAACAGTAGCAGGAAAAAAAAAACAAAACCAAACTATAGCCTGTGTTCCTCTGCATATTTGTGTACTACTTCCCATTTAATTCCCCTTTGCAGGGAGTCCTTGATGGGGGTATGCCTGTAGAGTGATCACGCATGCTCTGCCTCCCCAGGAAGCCAGGCTGACTGAAGACCATTGCCAAAATAGTGGAAAGATGAAAATGTATTGACATACTATCAAACCCTCCTCTGCCCATGAGGCTCGCTCCTGCACTTACCTATGTTCGCACAAATACCAAACATCCCCAATGAGGTTTGCAGAGCTTGAGTACAGAGAGAAGAACGAACATGTAAACTGTGGAAAAGGTCCAGTTATTATACATTAACACTCTACACCATCACAAGAGTATAAAGGAAGGAAAAAAAAGCAAAAGAATGTTTATTGAGTTACCTAGGATGGGCAGGAACACAAACAGAATATTCATGGCTACAGAGGGGTTTTGTTGTGAATGCATTACCAAGACACCAGGTATGTTGTTCTTCACATTAGGGTGAAACTCATGTAAGTTACTCTGAGCTCTATGCTGGCATCCGGCTAGCATAGTAGCTCTTGGAGAAGCACGTAACTTCAGTAAACTCGTCTTAGGAAAAAAAGCCAACATTTCTACTTGGGATGTGGTTACAACAACAAAAATCCAAACCACCGAGTACAAATAAGTCAATTGTTCACCACCACTGTACAGAGCAAAGAAAAAGGTAATGTTAGCGTCCGCTGATGCTTAAGCAATAGTCTCAGAGCCAGAAACAGTATTTGGGTTTTACACAGCTAATAGCTAAGAGAGAGGAAAATTTATAAGCTTTAAACTACCCAAGAGTGCGTCTGGATTGGTGCTTCCTATTTACTACTTCAGATAACCATTCTGAAGGTTGCTTAGATTTCATACACAGCAGAAGTAAAATTCAGATGGAATTACAGCTAAAATTTAGCTGGAAGCTAAGTGGCAAAAGCCTTCCTAGTAAATTCCTCTGACATAAGCTGACCTTGACATTGCTTCTGCAAGAAAGCAAAGAAATCTTTGAGATATCTAGTTTACTTACTTTCGAAAGTGTGTACTTTAGTTGTACTAAAATAGCAAATGTTATCTATAGATGCTGATGTTCAAGTTTTTATAAACATATTAATAATTCATAGAACCACAGAATGGCTGGGGTTGGAGGGGACCTCAAAGGCCCCCCAGCTCCAGCCCCTGCCCTGGCAGGGACACCTCCAGCAGCCCAGGCTGCCCAGAGCCCCATCTAGCCTGGCCCTGAGCACTGCCAGGGACGGGGCACCCACAGCTTCTCTGGGCAGCCTGTGCCAGGGCCTCACCGCCCTCATGGTGAAGAATTTCTTCCTAATGACTAATCTGAACCTGCCCTCTGTTAAGTTTAAAGCCGTTCCCCCTTGTCCTGTCACCACACTCCCCGACAAAGAGTCCCTCCCCAGCTTCCCTGCAGCCCCCTTTAGGCACGGGAAGGCCGCTGTAAGGTCTCCCCGGAGCCTTCTCTTCTCCAGGCTGAACAGCCCCAGCTCTCTCAGCCTGTCCTCATAGGAGGGGTGCTCCAGCCCTCTGAGCATGTTGCAAAACGCAAAAAGTATCTTAGATTACTGAGTACAGCTGTCCTCTACAAAGCCCTGTTAACATTGCTGACAATTATCCATGGAATCACCCCAATTTCCAAAATAAAAGCTAAAATGTTTTAAGTTTAAATGTTTTAAGTAAAGGAACAAATAAATTAGTAGATGAAAATAATAATTCTCTGTCTGAAAGAGACCCCCATACATCTAGAAGGACTTAATTTTGCTGTTAATGCCATCAAGTACTATAACCCATTAATCTAAACAAAGGAAAATGAAAAAATTATTAGTACCTCAAGAAACAAAGTTCACCACTTCAGGGATTCTTTACAGGTACCCAAATATACTCTTACTCGTCCAACAAATTAAACCTCAAGTGGTCGACCTCGTCATTGTTTCTGCAAGCCCTCTTTACTTTGCTAAAAGAAGCAGCTGCTTGAACTTGGTTACACAGTATCTGAAGTTTGACCAATTTGAAGCAGAAATTAAAGTACTCATTCCTATCGGTGATAACAGCAGAGGGCTGTGCACAGAATTTACGTTTTCTATAGGTATAGTCCCAGCACTTCCACCCAAAGAAGTCACACTTTTTTTTGGAAAAGAAAACTAGTTAACTGCTAAACTGGTACAAGAGAATTCATTTGCTTGTATTATTCTCTTTTAAGCCATTCTCATAAGCTAATTAAAATATATAAGAAGTTGTAACTAAATTTCTTGATATAAAGATGTATCAATCCACAGGTAGGAAGCTTTGTGTCTAAGAAAAGGAGGAGTAATTATTTTGCTAAATATTTTTATTCCCAGAGATTTGCTGCTCTTCAGAACTACACAACACAGTGAAACTAAGGACGTACTTCTAAAAGCAGGGTTTTCTGTTTATTCAGTTGCCAGAAGTTGATACGTATGCGCACTGGATGAAATGAAACATCGTGTGGAGGCGTTAATTCAGCTTTTGTTTGTAGATTTTCCTTCTAAAACCTTGGAGGATACATGGTCCAACTTCAGTAACAGACGTGTGAAAGCTGCAGTACGGTGCAAGGAATTAAAAAGTATATAATCTAATCGGGATAATTAAGGGATCTAGGGACATATTTGTACATATTGGGACAAAAGTGCTTCCTGTTTGTCTACCTACTGGCAGTTCTAACACAGCAAACCTTGTTTGCCGCTTGGAATGTGTTATCTAACTTACAATCTGTGTATCATCCCTGTATCTATCACTACAGCTTTCACTACCGTTCTTAACAACTACGTATCGCCAATTTTGAGAGTGAGTGGCAAACAATCTGGTATCGTTTATGAACTATTCTAGTGAGTTCACATGACCAGTGAATCCATTCACCCTGTTAATCCTGCCTTCCACATCCATGACTTCTACTTTCAAACCACACACCCTGTACCAGAGCAGTTTCCAGTCCCTGTACCAGAGCTCCCACACATCAAACCCGTTTCTTACTACATTTCTTATCACAACACTGCCTCAGCAGACCTTCCTTAGCACCCTTTATATCCCGTTTGTCCCCTTCAGAAGATTTTTGCAAAGTTTTTCTGGCGGCAGAGCTGTTTTGACTTATTTATAACCCCTTACCCTTTATGTGGAGAGGCCTTTTCAGCGCACAGGAAGGACAACAGGCTACGGGAGCACAGCACTGGGAAACGAACTGTTTGTACCGCAGGCACCAGGGGGAGCGGGAACCTTCCCCCGGGACAGAGCTGCAGCAGGGTCGTCCCGTAAGCATAAGTGAGGCCCAACGGGATGACTCGGCTCGCAGTCCGCTGTTTTCACGCCTCATACCAAGCTGTGCTGTACTGTGAAACATGCAAGGAAATCAAACCGGTGCTGCAGCCCGGACAAAGCCTGCAGCTCGCCAGCTAAGGTGTGCTCACCAGGATACAAGTAACACTGGCTTGCCTAGAACCGAAACATACCACATTAAAGCAGCGTCACTGACGGTACATTACGGCTTCACAACGTCGCGATGGCGCAGCTGGGCACTATGCACAAGCGTTACACAAAGCACACGAACATGACCACAAAAGGGGGGGAAAAAAGGCAGCAAGCAGCCAAGTAACAAGACTTCACGGGTTACTCTGGTATACGCCACGATCACAAGTGTCTCTAGTTCCCTGACACATGTGCACGTGTGTATTCATACACTTTTGGCTGCGGGAATACCCTTCGTTGGGCGGGGATCCACACTGGATTCTAGCAAGCTAAAGCGCTTCCGCTGAACCAGAAGACGTCCGGAAGGGCGCGCACAGAGCCAGAAAACACCATCTGCTGGTAGCTGCACCGCATCCTTTGCTGTGCCTATTTTTCTGTTTTGAAATACCTACAGTCAGTTTAAGCAAGACACATGGAAAAAAACTTATTTAACATTAAGTAAGCGAGTAGTAGCACTGACTCAACTGCTGAGCCTCTGCACTGCTCTGAGGTAGATCCAGCCTTCATTAATCTCAGTCACACGGGCTAGTAGGGGAGGATACAACTTACCACTTCCACAAAGACAGCTAAACATTTAAGGACATTTCAATTCAAAAGCTGGCTTCCCAGGAGATTCATTTATTTAATACATATTGTGGCTTACAGATGAGGTGTGTCGCTTCCATTATCTACAATGTGAATTGAAGTTTCTACTTCCCATTTGACTTCTTTAATGGGGAATTAATGGCTCATAGGAATTCACAGTGAAATGGATATACTAAATCATTGCGGACACATGCAAAGCTTTTAGGAAAAACACACCTCTCCACCATATCCTATTCAACTGTCTTTCTTGTAGGGCTAGTTACATTTGAGCAGAAATTTTAAATATTTAGGAAACACTGACTCAAACATTAAAAAGCTGAGAAAAAGTCCAATTACCAATTAGAGGGATGCAAACTTATTTCTCCACATTTTTATCTATACTTCAAGTGACTACGCTCAACCTCTAATTTTTTTGTTGTTGTTTTTTTTTGCACAATTCTTCCCACCAGTCTTCAGATGTGCAACTCAAGTGCTGCCAGTGCATAAGGAAATGGGCTACACAATGTGCCAGTACTACCTACGTGTGAACAAGAGTTCTGGACACCTTCCCAACAAGGTGGCACAGATAGAGTTACTTCATAAGCATCAAATCCCATGACTGCTTCTACAGTGCATAGTAAGTTAACTTTTATGGCATTCAGATTACATTTGGAAAAAAGAAAAAAGAATCCCACTCAGTACATGAACACAATTACCAGTGGAATTTCATTTTGCTAAGAACAATCATTTCTTAGTGTCAGCAGACATGACTGATGCCTGCATGAAAAATCAGTGCAGAGGAAGAAGATGGCCTGATGCTAAAAGCTGCTCCAGTACAAACTGAGTAATTCAACACACAGGCGCATTAAACATTGCTGACATTGGGGTTTATTTTGATTCTCTTACTAGGAAAACCTGCATACTTTTATCCATCAGACCTTGAGCAAATCTGCCACCAAGCAGTTTGCCCACAGATAACTGCAGAGAGGTTCCACCAGCATGACCTGGACTTCATTCAGCATTTCACTGCACTGTATGATAAAGGTTTAACCACACACACCACACTCAACTGTGCCTAACTTACTAGGTTTTTAAAAAAAAAAAAAAGGCAAAAAAACACTAAA
Source organism: Chauna torquata (assembly GCA_013399475.1). Lineage (NCBI taxonomy): Eukaryota > Metazoa > Chordata > Aves > Anseriformes > Anhimidae > Chauna > Chauna torquata. The sequence continues at coordinate 216,123 of VXAL01014897.1, forward strand.
TAAAAATAAGGGAAGAGTAGTAATATCAGGAAAATTAACAGCCACCTGTACAAAGTGCAACTACCAGGGGAGCAAACCCTTCATCACATTACAGTATGCTGCGTAACTAATGTTGAAACCAAAGATCAAAAATCAGAGAAATGTATGGTTTGACAAGTGAATAGATAACTCTAATTTGTTTTCCTTTCAGAGTTTACATGAGTACCTGCAAGCAAGCTCTGCTGCTTCAGAGGTATCCATAACCAAAGCTTACACCAAAAAAAATCAAGAAACCTTCTAAAAGCTGCGTGGGAAGCCCAGAAGACAACGTTAACACTCTTCTCAAGCTTCAGAAAAAGGAAGCTTTCAGCCTTACCTAACCACATCAAAAACAAAAAAATACAAATATTGGCCAGAGCTTTGCCCTAAGAACTCAGTTGGTAAAAATAAGCTTGCACAGGAGCAACAAGACAGCTAAGCTGCTCTTGTATTACAAACAATTGTGGTCTAAGTACTTGTTAAAACTAAAAGCATTCTCACAAGAGGTATCTAGAGTGAAAGACAGAAGTCATTAAGATGTGTAATTCCAAGGAAGAAGTGGCATCTATCAGAGCACTGGATCACTCTGCCCTTCCCACCCAAACCCCTCATTTTAACAGGTTTTCAGAGCCCAGTCCTCAGAGCACAGGGTGCTCGCTGCCAGGTTGGACACGGACACTCCACTCCTGCCAGGAGCCTCCGCACCCTAAGCACCGACCGCTGGGTACCCGAAGGGGTGTCACGGAGAACAGAAGCGCACTCACCATTCCGACTCTCTTCATCAATAGGGACTATTGTGGCTGGAGGACCTGTTCTGGCCAATTTGCAATCTATAAAGATAAAAAGAGAGGTTATTTCTGATTCCAGAGAAAGGACCTTGGTTTTTCTGTTTGTTTGGAGGTTTTTGTTTTGCCTTTAAAACAAGTCAGCAAAATCGAAGAACACCATCTAAGCTCCGCTCACATGTCTTTTTCTCGTATGCTGTCTTATGCTAGAAAACAGCTAAATTCCA
>VXAL01014897.1:217210-250262 GCA_013399475.1 Chauna torquata
TTTTGTTTTGCCTTTAAAACAAGTCAGCATATTCAGCATACTGAAGACAAGCACCGCTGACGTATGATGTACACATGGGCTACAACAGTTTACAGCTCAATTACACTCAGAGGATCAAAATCTGAGCTCTTAATTTATCCTTTATTCAGGTAAACTTCATAAAGCAAAAGAGAATCTGATGATGAAGGATTTACAGTGTCAGATGCTGATCCATATTTAAAACTAACAATTAAACAGCATAAGTTTAATATGATTTGCTATGTTCTCTCTGAAGTGAGCTTTCCTTTCCACGTCACAACTACACACACAAAATCCTTGTCACATACCACAATACAGTTTGATGGCTACACTATAAACACGTCCACATCTCGCTCTGGAGATACCGGCAGGCACCACAGTGAAGCAGAGTCCTTCAGGACAGATATAATGTGACAGTAATTTATCCCAAAGAAAAAACAAAGGAATGACTAAAATGTATAAATCATAATTAAAGCTTCACAGCAGAAACAAACATAATTTAATTGCAACAAAAGGATTTAACTAAAGGGAGTGAACAGAATTGTAATAATGTTCAAAAGAAAATAAAAATTAAAAACAGACAAGCAATGTTCAGGAAGTTTCATTGTGCCATCTTACCCTCATATTGCCAGTCTGGAGTCAAAAGTTTAGAGGCATCAATGGAAGCAGAGCAGAATAACGAAAGAAAATAAGTAAGATTTTGTTGCTTTACTGAAACAATAGCTTCAAAGACAAAGCAGTACATGCGGAGCTAGCAAACACATAGGTGTAGTCCTAAAACATTTAAAAGCACGTATGCTACTTGTAATGACTACTTTGTAAACAATTTGGTTTTCTATATTAAACGGAAGAAAAACATTACCTCTTCAAACCACACAGGAAAAAAAAAAGCATTAATTAAGAAGCACTTTTCATTTTTAAAAAGCCTCACAGTACCACTAAAACAGCACCATAAGAGAAAAGATTTCTCCTTCCCCTTTCGACACGGAGAACTGCATACGAGCATGCAGTCCACGCGCTGACAGACATTTAGACTCCTCTGGTCCTCCTCGCACGAGCCAGGCCATGAGGACGGCTACACCCTGCTTTGTACAGAAGGGACACAGCTTCTACGCGGTTCTTATCCGAGGAAAGAAGTGCTGGAGCATCACTGTATGTTTTAAGAGGTCTAAACACTACACAAAATCCCAATAGAAAATCATCTGTAAATTAAATGCAACGGCAAGGTGAGGTAAAATACAATTTCGCAGCCTACAGTAAAAGTGACACACTCATTGACTTCAACAGAATTGCACAGCAGCTAATTACAGGCTGTAATTGCCCCAGCACAGACCAAACCTGTGAAGGAAGATCAAAACAGTGAAGCATTTATCCAGATGTCTGTTTAGGTGAGACCTCTAAAGGACATCTCCGTGGTGTGATGATTTCCTCCATCAACGGTTTTCCTACTGAGCTGATGAGTGCGGCTGCCAGATCAAGCCGCTAACCAGCAAGGGTACCAGGACGGGCAGCATGAGTCTTTGAGACTCTTAATATTTACGGACAGCCTGACCACCACCTGAATTATTACTGATGGTAACAGTCACCATGCAATTACTATTATTGTTTGTTTGTTTGTTTTAAAAGCCACAGAGGCAAATCTTGCTACGAAGATAAAACGCAGAGAGCTGGTGTGGGCACATACTCACTCCCCCTCCTTTCAGCAGTGACACTGCTTGTACAGTTTCATGTACCTGCTTGGTTTGCTATCCTGGGAAGTCTACAAAAATTTGTTCAGTGAGCAAATGCTCACAAGTTGTTCTTTTTATTCTTATATGCTCTAGCTTGATACATAAAAATTACATGCTTGTTTATAGTTTTTTGGTCTTGTTTTGTTTTTAGGGCATTAACAGAGGAAACCACCTAAAAAAAATTCACCTTCCCTTTCATTATACTGTTCGTTGCTAGTAGCACATCTGTGGAAAGAAATACTATTTACATATCTACCTGAAACATGGAATTTTTCCTGCTCTTATTCTTTTAACTGGATGCTGTAAAAACACAGGACTGTAACTGACACAACCCCAACCCTAATCCAGACAACCTAATCCCTGATACAACCCTAACCCAGAGATATCTGTTATAATTTTCAAGAATTTTACAATTTGGAACAACCCTTCAACAAATTCTTTGGTAGTGCAACAAAGCTCACCGATACAAATGTACTGAGACTATGTTCAGGAATGGTCTGCTGTTCATCACATGCGTGCTGTGATCACTGCACACATCACCAAAAAGAAATCCAAAGTAGGGTCTATTTTTAATCCCCCAAATTGCGTATGCCTTACCAAAAGAATAATCACGACTCTTTTGAGAACTGAATGAGCTTTTTTCCCTTTGTCTCTGTTTCCATGATGGTGGTCTCTCCTTGCTGGGTGCCTCAATGAAAGCAGCACCCAGCTCAGGGTTCACAACCCCCCCCAGCCTCTGGTTCAATTCTTCACTAAGCAAAGTACCCAAATTACCAATCAATCCTGCTACAGCAGCTTTTTCATAAAATTGGCTTTCCACCATATACATCAGGATTTTCAGAATTATAAACACACCACATAATTGCTTTGATTAAAATGAATACTCAGCACTGAAAACTGGACAAAAAAATCTCAGAGAAAAGGTACACCATCCTGTGAAGTTTGATGGTTTGCAGAGGAATTACTGCAACTGTGGGCAGGTGAAGCACTGAAATTTACCAGGAGATAGCCTTCCATCAAAAGAAGGGATTAGAGCAAGAGCAAAAATTAATTCCACAGTTAGGGCAGAAAGGATGTGCAGTAGAAATTCTAGCTGTGGATCACCCTCATGGCTCCAGTAAACAAATTCTGAACAAGCGTGGTTTTGTTGCATAGATAGCAGTTTACAGATTATCATTCCATATCATTTCAACCACACCGGCACTAGCCAAATACCAGACTGCATTTCAGGATGTCTGCCACCCCTCCATTCCCTCCAAAGACAGAGCCTAATAATGCCGTAGCCTTTAGTTTCACATTCATCAGCATACACTCAAAAACCAAATTAAAAATTGCAGTGTTACACAAATTTCCAATTCCAAGGGAGACTATTTCAAAAGACGAGTCATGCGTTGTAAATACATGGGTGGTACTTACATCTGCTTGCCAAATACAGTCAATAAGCTCAAGTACTGTGCTTTATCACCAAGCACCAGCAAGACCTTGTGGGAAATACCGGGTACACGAAAGACATCTTTGGACCGAAGCGGGTGCATGGAAAGGTTATTCCCATCATCAGGTGGACGGAGAGTCCATTCCACAAAGATGACAGGGGCTTGAATTGTTTAGCCTAGGATTGTGGTTTAGCCCTGGCAGGCAGCTCAGTGCCACCCAGCGGCTCACTCACTCTCCCCAGGTGGGATGGGGAGAGAATCAGAAAGGTAAAAGTGTGAGAACCCATGGGGTGAGACAAAGACAGTTTACCAGCTAAAGCAAAAGCCGCACGCGCAAGCAAAGCAAAACAAGGAATTCATTCACCACTTCCCACGGGCAGGCAGGTGTTCAGCCACTTCCAGGACAGCAGGGCTCATCACGCGTAGCGGTTTCTTGGGGACACAAACGCCATCACTCCGAATGTCCCCCCTTCCTCCTTCTTCACCCCAGTGTTTATCGTTCCGTGTGATGCCGTAAGTTACGGGATGTCCCTTTGGCCAGTCTGGGTCAGCTGTGCTGGTCCTGTCCCCTCCCGGCTCCCTGTGCACACCCAGCCCCCTCGCTGGCGGGGCAGCACAAGCTGAACAGTCCTTGGCTCCGCGCAAGCGCTGCTCTGCCACAACTTAAACATTGCTGTGTCATCACCACTGTTTTCACCAAAAATCCAAAACACAGCACCATATGAGCCTCTGTGAAGAAAAGTAACTCTATCCCAGCCAAAACCATGACACCTTGGAAAATGAAATCTCTCTAGAAACACACTTGGGTAAACACCAATGAGGAAATACGAGTTACTTACACTACCCGTGCAAAGAACACACTGAGCACAAAGGAGAAACGGCTGCATGCTGCCCACCACTTAAACACGTGTATTTCCAGCCTGAACTTTTCTTTCTTTTTGAAATGGCAGAGAAGGCAGATCCTGGAACACCCTTCCCACAGAGACAGCAGAAAAACCCAAGTTCAACACTTTCAAAACCTACCCTAATTTGCTCATGAAAGGGATTACATGAAATGGTTCTCAGCAATATTACGAGTTTCAATTTGTCTCAAGTTTTATATAAATGTTCCTTCAACAGAAATTACTTCAGCAGTAATAGATTGCTTTATTCAACAGAAACAAGCACTGATAATTGCAGCACGAAAGCTCACTTGCAAGGGAAATATTAACATGCTGTTTTTTTCTGTTTCTGTTTTTTGTTGTGCTTGTTTAGAAGTGCCTTACATTTGATTATGGGCTTCCATATAAATCCATTACATGTTCTCAACTCTTCCAATTTCACTCTGCAGATGATTATACCTGAACACTGACACTCACCTAGCTAACGACTCAGATTTTTAATAAGACTACTGCAATTGCTAAGACAGAATGGTTTCTTTCCATCGTGTGTTTTCTCCAAGAGTCCCTTGCCCCATCAGCACCGCACAGACAGAGCCTGTTTTGGAAGGCACCTCCACTCTGCTGGAAGCACCTTCAGAAATTAGATGCTGAAGCACAGTCTATTTGCTTTACGGGTATTTGTTCTCCTTCCTCAACAAAAAAGCCACTTGCCCCTGAAATTCCTGGGCATAATGGAGTGGTCATGGAAGTCAAATCATGCTGAAGTGAGCTCACTTTAAAAAAGGCAGAAAAGGCCACATTATAAATGATCTTCCCTACCTCCAGTTTTCACAACATAATCATACTTTACGTTTAAGCTGCAGCACTGGTAAACGTACTTGTGATGCAGCAGGGTCCCCCCCCACCCAAGCACCTCACAGAAAAAGCAGCAGCCATCAGGCAAATGAAACAAGCGATGATGGCTTTCCTAAAAGCCTGCAGAAAAGCATTTCTGTTCCTGTCATTAACTTCACTGTTTCCTCTAACTAGTGCTTTTGCTTTATGATTACATGATCAAGGCAAAGGCAGACAAATAAAGCGCCTGTCTCCTTGGGAGCAAAGTAAAAATCTAGCAAACTCTTCATGGAATGGTTACACGGCTTAGATCCACTTGGATTCTGATGGCTCATTTTCATTACTTTAATTTCTAATTATTTTTAATGAGATGGCTCAGACAAAACCCTCAATCATGGCTCTACGTAAGATGCTCATTAAGGTCAAACAACATGCCGGCAACCTGAATAATTCCGTACTCTGCCACTGGAGAGCTGCCCGATCCGTCACATGGTTCCTGCCATCCTTGCGCTCTCAATGCCACTTCCCATCCACCAACGACACTACTTGGAGGATTTCTCTCTATTTCAGCCACTTCACAGGTAAACAGAAACATCTACAAAAATGTAAAGAAATATAGTCCTGGTTAGTTAGTAAGAAACCTCAGTGCAGGGAACAAACATGCAACCAGGAGAGCTCTCAACACAGCCTACCAGAGGCAGTCTGGTGACAATCAGGCTAACCGGCTGCCCAGGGCCTGCACCAGCCGCCGCTCCTGTACCAGCGTGGCATGGGGCTTTGCCCTCAGCGCAGCGTGCTTCCCTCCATGAGCTGCCCTCTCCTCGCTCCCACCACCGCACAGGCCAGCCGCGGCCTCGCGGCCCCTCTCTGCCGGGGGCTCTCCCCCTGCCGTCTGTGAGACCAGCTCCTCAGCGAAGGCACGTCGGAGCACCTTACCACTGCCCTGCTGCTCACAGTCATCCCAGAGACACCGCTCTGCCCCTAACCGGGGATGGAGCTGACGAGGCTACAGCAGTCTTTGCGGAGATCTCCTTAATAACATTTCCTGCAAACCCCTGACGCATACACTTGCAAGGACAGCTGTAGCCTCACGCACATTTAGAAGCTGTCTGACAATGAAGACAAAGCGAGAGCTGGTCGCAGTGATCAAGAATTGCCTGTAACATCCTCTGCTGAATGCAATTACTTTGGGATCCCAAAATACCCACTGGTACTTCATAGATCTCTGAATTCAAGCTAAATAGAACATTTGAATTAGTTGGGAGCAGTGTCTGAAGTTGGCTGTCGTAATCATTAAATCATGACTGCAAGGCATGCAATCACACTATTTGAAACTTCAATAATGAAAATGCCTCGCCCCACAAAGCCTTACTACAATTTTAAGTAACTATAACCAAAATGCAGTCTCCCACAGCATTTATAGGACGGGCTGTGTGTTCCCAGTAACACAACAAAACTTGAAGAAAACACCACTAAAGCAGTCCTGCCACCGTGTCAAAGCCAGGGAGAGTCACCCTGACGCAAGGGGAGCTGCCCTGCAGGGAGAGCAGCACGCTCATCTGGAACAAACAGCCAGCCGGAACCTTCCTGGGGACGTCATTCCGTGAAATAACTGCCATCTCCTCCTAGTCACTCCTGAAATTAAAACTGAAAAAAAATCCACTTCCATTTGCTAATCAACAACTTCCTCCCGCTGTTTCAAAAATACCCAATTAGTACCCTACACTATTTTACATGTTATTCTGTATTCAGTTTTGCTTTCAAATATTCAAATGCAACTAGATTTCTTTTCTTTTTTAAACCAAACAGTGATAGGACATACAACAACAGGCAATCTCAAAAGACTGACTCAGTTCTAACAGATATGCAGCCTGACTTGAAAAAATTTAATAAAATTCTGCTCAGCAACTATAGAACGAAATGATTCTATTTGATGGCAGAATAAAAGATTTTCATTCTTTAATTTGTCACTGGAACAAAGATCGGACTCTAAACTCCATCAGTGGCTGTAGAAGGCTCTATTACTTTTCAGTATCTATCCATTACTTACCTAGGAGTTCTGTTCAAGTCAGAAAATCACACCACACAATTACTCTGTGTGTGTGTGTGTGTGCGCGCGTGTTCAGGTTTCAGCCACTTCTGTTGCACTAACGAGGTTTGGAATGTTAAACTGAACAGTCAGCCAATACATGTCAGCATATACATTTAATCCACCTGGAAAACATTTTGAAAGCTGATGTGTACCCCACACAACAGCTTTTCTATAAAGCTGTAAGCTTCAAGGACAGAATTAAGGCCCGATGACTCTGACAGAGCATGACTATTCAGTGTATCAACAGGAAAAACTAACATATCTACAAGCACAGCCTACCAACAATATTCCAAGAATACAATACTAACTCTTAACTGATTTTTTTCTGTTAATTTGCACAAACATTATGAATCCATGCAAGTGTTTAGCATCTACAACATATTACAGCAAACTTACTTTGAATCTAGTCACTACCAGTTCGCATGGTACCACCTCATCCTCGTGTAGGAAGAAACAGCACCCAACCCATCTCTAACTGACCCTCTACACCCCACCTTTGACTTCAATAAACCATTTTATTATATCGAAACATTACACCGAACAATAGCTTAAAGGGATTTCAGGATTCTGACCCACTTCAGTGACTACAAGCTATGAACAACAAAAATGGTAACATGGAAAATATGACATCAAAAATAGTCACCATCTTTCAACAAAGTCATTTACTAATTCAAAGCCTGTAAATACCAGAAACACACCATATTTCAGGGAAATTGCCAGGGCATTCTGCACAACAGACATCTCCATCCTTGCTTCGCCAGGCTGTGCCAAAAACAGCTTGGAGGGGAAGGGAGAAGTAACCCAAGAATTGCACACACATGGCCTTTTGCAGCTCCTCAGCCTGCAGGGCAAAGAGCACTGCTGGTTTTCAAGTCTAATGTGCAAATACAGCAATAAGGCATGCTAACATACCGGACCAGTCAGCTTAACTCCTCTTAAAAACCAAGACGAACACAAACAATAGATTTCAGGGTAAACACATGCACCATACTACATCAGAAATACCACAGCAGGTTAAGATGTTACTTCTGGCTGGAGGCGGAGTCCTTCCTACTGCTGACCTGACAGAACAGAGGACATCGACACAAACTAGGCCAGCTCATTTTGTCCTCAAGTCCACGAGGTGGCCACGTGCAGTCTTATCATTTGGCTTAACTGTTAGAACAGTAACAGCTGACCATCAAGTGACAGAAGCGACCTGCAACAGAGCTGGGAGGTCTGACACCTCAACCTGCCCCTGCAGCTTCTGAAGTAAGTGTCTGACCGCAGCCCAACGCAGAGCTGGTATCTCTGCATACTGCAAGTACAGGCCCAGCCATCTGCCTGAGCTCCTCACAAAACGAGACACTAAAGCCACCTTATTCGACATACAGGCGACTACAGAAGAGTCTGGATAGTTCCATGCCAACCGCTGGGAAGACAATCTCTGTAAGAATGAAGCACTGACAAGTCATTTCGTACCACAAAAAGCCTGTTATGCAAACAAGCCAAAAACATTTTCTAAAGCCAGAAGAGTGGGACCAGCAGTAGAAGACACTGGAGGAAAGGGATGCCATCCAGAGGGACCTGGACAGGCTTGAGAGGTGTGCCCATGCCAACCTCATGCAATTCAACAAGGCCAAGGGCAAGGTCCTGCACCTGAGGTGGGGCAATCCCAAGCACAGACACAGGCTGGGCTGATGACTGGATTGAGAGCAGCCCTCAGGAGAAGGACTTGGGGGTGTTGGTGGATGAGAAACCCAACATGAGCCTGCAGTGCATGCTTGCAGCCCAGAAAGCCAACTGCATCCTGGGCTGCGTCAAAGGCAGCGTGGCCAGCAGGGGGAGGGAGGTGACTGTCCCCCTCTGCTCTGCTCTCATCAGACCCCACCTGCAGCGCTGTGCTCAGCTCTGGGGCCCCCAGCACAAGAAGGATGTGCACCTGGTGGAGTGGGTCCAGAGGAGGCCACGAGGGTGATGGGAGGGCTGGAGCACCCCTCCTGTGAGGACAGGCTGAGAGAGCTGGGGTTAATCAGCATGGAGAAGAGAAGGCAAGGGCGGCTGCAGGGAAGCTGGGGAGGGACTCTTTGTCAGGGAGTGTGGTGACTGGATAGGGGGAACGGCTTTAAACCAACAGAGGGCAGGTTTAGATTAGTCATTAGGAAGAAATTCTTCACCATGAGGGTGGTGAGGCCCTGGCACAGGCTGCCCAGAGAAGCTGCGGGTGCCCCATCCCTGGCAGTGCTCAGGGCCAGGCTGGATGGGGCTCTGGGCAGCCTGAGCTGCTGGAGGTGTCCCTGCCAGGGCAGGGGCTGGAGCTGGGGGGGCTTTGAGGTCCTCTCCAACCCCAGCCACTCTGTGATTCTAAAACCAAAGGTAACACTCAACATTCAGCAGCATCCCTCAGTTCAGTGACAGCAGCAAACATCATGTAGTGGTCTTAATTTTAAGCATGCTTTCTTTGACTCTGACCATTTCCATTCATGTTGAAGGAAAATATAGAGAGCTAGTGTAAGAGGTTTTAAAAAGTCAGAAGTGTTCAAAGCCTTTGGTTTCACTTATTCCATGACTTTTAGGCACATAAAAGTCTCAAGAGACACACAGCTAGAAGCTAGAACCACAGAAGTCCAGACCTCAAGCCTGAATCGGCATTAACACTGCAGCTGTTTTAAATAACCAAGTATTGAGAAGGTATTGATCAAAAAATAAGTACGTGCTATCTGCCTGATCACTGACTGGAAATCAAAGAGTTTGTGCACATGCCACACAAAGACCTACTATGGAAGAAAGCTAGAACACTGCACTAATGGATTCATTAAAACATTGCCAGAACAGCAAGTGCCATGAGGACTGACTGGGAATCACTGAGGTGGCTGGAGACGGTAGGGACTGCTGAGGAAGCGTGCTTCAGGAGAACGAAGTGGCTCACAAACCAGAGTATCAGTGAGTACTATGAAACCTCAAGCCCACGGGTTTTAAAGATAGAAATTCCCAGCAAAGCTCTTGGGAGGTTGTGATGTGCAGGGAAAGTAATAGTGTTTTGTTTGTTTGTTGTTAAACTGGAGATGCAAGAAATGAAAGAAATGTAATTCTACCAGTCTGTGGCACTGGCTGAGGTTACAGTACCTCACGCTTAAATCTTTTGGGCCATGTATTTCTGCTTTCATACGTACTGTATTCTCAGAAATGCCCAAGTTGCTCATTAAGCAAACAGTCCATTGAAAAACCTTGTACTTACACCTCCACGTTTCGTACTTCCACTGCTCATTCAGCAGGGAACGCTCACAACGTTAAAAAAAAAAAAACCTTGAAAGGGTCTCTCTAAACATCTCGATTCACAGAACACAGATCCTAATAAAGAGCTACATAGAACCATACATTTAAGCTGTCCGAGTAACTAAGCAACCCCATTTAAGGGGAAAATGTCCTGTCTTGTTTCCTGTGTTGCTGAATTCAGAACTACAGCTGTGCAATTTAGGATAAGCTTGGCATAACCTTTACATTAGCAGGCTTGTGCTGCAATTGCTCTGTATTGAAAATAGCATAAGGAGGGCTTTCACAGGCTATTTTGAGCTCTTCCTGATAGACATCTCTAATTGTCGAAATTGGGAAGGAATGACAGCAAACGAGTTTGATTCAAACATGCCTGTGATACTTCTTAAAACTATGCTGAATTTCTGTGCTTTGAATAAGACTGCAAATTAATGACTCAGTTAAGCACTACTGTAAAATTCATAGCTCAGATTCAAATACTCAGGTGAAAGACGATCTAAATGTTTAAGTCTGACTGTAGCTCATTTGGGTTTGGTTTTTAAGAGAAAAGACAATGCTGATAGATAATAATGCAAAAAAGAACATAAATCAAATCAGTACTATTCTAAGTTCTTGTTCACATAGCCTCAGAAAACATGCTCTCATACAGAATACACAGCCCGAACAGCTGATTTATTTTGAAGCTTTATTTCTCCATTCTTCAAACATTTTCATAGAGATATAATATCTATAAAGGGTTTGGTACGTGAAAATTGCCCTGCTAGTGCTATGTATTGGTATTTTATTTTTACTGCTTTAGAAAAATGCAGCACCATCCATCTTTCCAGCAATATTCTTTTAGATTGAAACAACTTCCATTTTACAAGCAGTTTTGGAGTTGACGGAGCCTTTTAAAAATCATTCTTGTGCCCCAAAACACTGTAAAACACACACAAAAAAAGATACTATGCCAAGCAGCACCTAAAACTGCCATTAACCAAAAGTAATTTTTAAGACCATGAAAATGCATTGGATGACTCGAGAATAGCTGTAATATCTTCAGACGTGCTAGAATTTTAAAAGTTGACTAAACCTGCTTTTAACCATGGTTACGCACTGAGCTCTAAAATTTCACATTGTTTTCAATATTTCTGAAATTCCATTTTCCCTATTATATGTCTGATGCATTTAAGACAAAATCCTCATATAAGAGGATAAAACAACATTTACTATGTGGATTAAACTGAATCCAGATACTACCAGCAAATTTTGAAGTTGCAGCACTTTTAACTGCTGTATAAAAGCAGACATCAAACTACTAGGCGAGCAAATCAGAAAAAGCAGTTGGAAGCCTGTATTGTTGTTGACACTTCTTTACGTGCAAGTAAAATGGAAATAGCATTTAATAACTGAAACACGGGAGAGGGGAGAGCTAAACTCTGCCTATAAATGAGCGAAGAACATTCAGCCTCCCCATTTTCCTAAATGGTATATTTGTGATTTTTAGGCTTCACGCTCAGTATCAAGGTCAGTGCCAGTGAAAGCATATTTCATTACCGGGTTTCTCATCTTTCCCTGAACAGCTTCTCCTCCTTTCAGTCCAGTATTCTTTTTGTACACAACAGACGACAGGGAAATCTTAAGTTTGTGTCTTCCACAGAACTTATTAGGGTTAGCTGGGACAAAGGAAGGAAGCATTAATAGGAAGCTTAAGGTGAAATTCAGAAAAACACACCATGGGATGTTTCAATACACAAAGGAGTATTTTCATTTTTAAAGATGATGAAGAATTTTTGAATATTACCATCTATGAATACCATTAAACTGTATTCTTGTGAGACTATGGTTTCAGCAACGCTCTTTAAAAAGCAACACTATAAAATACACTAGAAAAAACTGTATTGATGGAAAACCTCAAACTCCCTAGTATTTTAAAGATTTAAGCCAAAGAAAAAAAGAAAAAAAACAACCTTGCCTCAGACACTGTAAACATCAACAACCTTCACATCCCGTAAAGCAAAAAACAAGAGCCAAGTTGCCAAAACAAGAGTCCTTACGTGGACTAACACGAAGCTGGTTTTGCTCCTCATCAGTCACCTCCCCCATGCTGAGCACTAGTAAACATTTCAATAGTTCAAGCAAGTCCCACCGGCGTACCAGATGCGCCAAAGCTAGGGCAGGTAACCACTGCTTACCTCCACTGAAAACAGGCTGTACAAACCAACCTGTGCTCATAGCATTGTTTGTGTTTCAGGCCATTAGCGAGCAATTTTGTGAATATTTACATATTGTGCCCATAAATATCTTTCTCGTGACATCTATAACGAAGTCGATGTAGATCAACATCTTCCCGTAACGTAATCAAGACATCACACAGCAGTGATGGAAGGTGAGGATGCTGCTGTGCTGCTCTGCAGATCAATGCCCTGCTGTGCCCTCACAGGGCAACTCCTTGCCTTAAGACACCTTCCTCTTTCAGCTCCTTCAGTACTCACCCAAATGCTGCTAGAAACAGCCAGCCAAAACAGACTTCCACAGCTGCATTTGATAAACATCACAGTGCAAATTTTCTCCCTCCTTCTGCACTAAATCATGGCAAATGCAGCCCTGTGCTGGGCAGACAAGCTGCTGCGTCCCATGGTTGCAGCACTCTGTGCGATTGATTATCCTGCTCATACCAGAGTAACCCCTAAACCCTGCCTGCAGAAACAAACCCTCTGCATGACTGACCTGGAGGTTTTCACATTTGAAATACAGACCCAGGTGGTATGTCTTAACTAAATGATGATTTAATTATCATCGAACACTGTCTTGAAGACAGACAGACACTGTGCTTTTGTCTTGAAACCACAATATTTTAGATAATTCAAACAGAAGACATTGTGTCTAGCAGTACTGACACAGAAAATCAACATGCCATTAAAAAGGCTGAGACCTGGAGGTTTTTTAAAGCATATTTACAAGCATGTGTAGTAATAGAATGCAGGAAATTGCATGTAATCAACTTTTTACTTACAATTGAGTTCCCGTGGCTTCATGAAGTTACCTTACTTTGCACAGACGACATTGAAATATGTTCACATATGCGAAATGTTATTAACCAAGGATCTGGAAAATGCTGCCTCCAAGCTTGGGTGAAAAGGTAGAGAGCTGAGAGCCAGAAGCAGGCTCCAAAGTTACAGACAGAAGGTCCTGCGTCAAAAAAAGGCTAAGGCATTTCTAAGACATTGTGTAACTCTTGCTTGCCATCTGACTGACAGTCATGTCCACTTGCATGTTCCTCATCCACGAAAAATGTAAAGTAATAAGACTTCACAGAAAGAGTTGTCCTTTGAAGTATCTGTTTAATAAATTATGGTCCAATGGATTCAGTAATTTAAGTCTGAACTGCTTTCTGCCCACCACAGAGCCAGCCTGTGTCTAAACACCCTGAACCTAACCCTGAGTTAATTATCAAAGCAGTAAGGACTTTAACATTGAATAGCTACAAAGATATTACTTGTTTTTCTTCTGGTTAAATGCACACTTTTGAAAACTATTTCTTTGAGCAAAAAACGATGCAATCTTAATTTTACAATTAAAATCCTTCCCATATACAAAGATAATCATACATTTTCTTATGTAAACTGTACTTACTCCTTCTGGTCCTGCAGTTTATTATTCATATTTTCAGATAAACTCACAATACATTTCCCAGTTCAAAACAATTTGCCTGAAGAAATGCAGAGCGGAAGGGATACAAAGTTTGCGCAAAGTTAATGCTTTCTTCAATATTTCTTCAAAATGTGTTTTACAAGCAGCTTTTCTACAAAAACCATGAAGGTATAACAAGCCTTTTATTTGAGGCATCTACTTAAACTACAATTTGAGCTGAAAGAATATGTTTATAGCATCAGCCTTTCCTTTTGCTAGATTTTCCTCATACTTTTGTATAAAAAGACAAACCTTTGTTTGTCTTTGAACTAACGTAAAATTTATTTTAATAAATCTAAAGATTTAGGCCTCTCCCCTGCAAAACAAAAGCAATGAAAGAAGAATGGAATGAGACTAAAGGCTTGTGCGAGCCCACACCCTTCAGCAGACAGTGGTCACTAACACCCACCTGGAGAGGGTTCCCAGAACACGCCAAGCACCCCTAAAAGACAGCACCACAGCAAAGTGACTGATGCTAAGGCACGGGATCTCTGAACACTAGAAGACCTCTTCCCAAAAACTTTCTTTAGAAAGTATGTCTTTGTTTTTTAATAATACAAGTGAAAATAAAGTCAAAGCATGGTATATTGACTGTCTGAAACCTTTATCATCAAACAACAGCTAACATGCAAGAAAACAGTCAGTACATTTCTGCTATATTGGAAAAAAACACTTCATATCACTTGCAATATGACTCCAAGTCCTCAAAATATTTACTTCTGAATTTTTTTTACCTACCTAGAAAATATTTTAAAAAGAAACACCTTATGGGACATACCAATTACCATCAAAATCTCTATCTCCCACTTCCCTCTGGGAGAGGGGAAGAGACTGGAAAACATACCTTTTGCTAAAACAAACACAGTGTTTGTACCTTTGTGCTTCCTGAGATGCCAAAT
Source organism: Chauna torquata (assembly GCA_013399475.1). Taxonomy (NCBI): domain Eukaryota; kingdom Metazoa; phylum Chordata; class Aves; order Anseriformes; family Anhimidae; genus Chauna; species Chauna torquata. The sequence continues at coordinate 232,022 of VXAL01014897.1, forward strand.
ACCAAAGAAACAGCTTAATAACACAGTTAACAAATCAACTACTACTGGAGCTAATAGGTAAGGTATAGGTAAGTTAGCATAAAACGCAGAAGTTCAACTTCTTACTGCAAAGACAATCAATGTTTGAAATAAAAAGTCCAACAAAAACGGGATATTTGATGGCAGAAATAAAGGTTGATCTGATGTTCTCGTACATTCTTCTCAGTGTTTCAGCTCCTATGAAAAACTAGAAGTGCTAAAGGAGTAGCAGCTTCATCCCATCAGCAATTCCCTTCCCCTCCAAATAAATACATATACGCAGATTTTAAAATGGTATTTTACCAAAAAGTATTACTAGGTGTACTTGTTAAGTCAGTCCAACCTGAGCACGTATTCAGGGAAGTTTTACATCAGCAAAGAGGGGCAGAAAAGAGGGTATGTTTTTTCTTAAATTACAAAGATACAATAATAATTTGAAAACAAACTACATCGAGGCCATCAGCAGGAGGACAGAGGTGATGTCTCCAAGCTGGACTCTGTTCATTTCTATTACTGGAAATATAAGGATACAGGAAGCTTTCAAATTCTTCCCGTAAGGCTTCCACGTAAGAGACAGCACTTAAGATAACCCTGTAGATGAACCTGCAATTGCAGAGATATTTCTGTAGCTTTCAAACGCATTCTTAGCATCCAGTAGTGCCAAAGACTATTCCCCTCCCTGTTCCATCTGAGCCCATTTTTTGATGTTATCTAGCAAGCAGACACAGATACAGTAGCACACCTGACACAAAAGTACTCAGCTTCTACTCCGTACGCAGGCTGACTGTAACGGAGAGCTTGATTAATTTTGTATTAGCTAGACGCACAACTGAAAATAAATCCCAAGCCATCGATTCTACTGGAAGAACAAGCAGATAAGACATTTTCTCATACCTCTAGTACTTAATTATACAAAGGTTGTACCCACAAGGACTGTAAGAAAAACAGCTGAACACAGCTGTGTGCTTTATTATGAAGTATGATTCTTTATGTTAACTAGAAAATGATTTAGTGGGGGCACGTTAAGAATCTCGTTCATTGCAAGTCCATTACTGTATAACTAAGAAACCAGTTGATCATCTGAAGCCATTCACTCTGTTTATCATTCCTTGGGCAGTATGTTCTTACCCATTTTAATTATCCGACAATAACAGGTTCATAGATTCTACAGAACTGTGTGGGGACCATGCCTGAAAGCCGCTGGCTTTATTGGTGGTTGGTGTACTGAGCAATTCAAAGACAATTAAAATACAGTAGCCTCCATCACTGCTTCTTTGAGCACCCAGAATGCTATTAGCCCAGCAGAGACTCTCATCACCCATTAATCACTACCTCTTTAGGAGAACAAAGAGACCAAGTCTTGAAAACAAAACAAAAACACTAAGCCCCTGGAGCTGTGAAATCACTAGCCCATGCCACTGTACCCACTGGTGTTATTAACTAAACAGATAAAACTGTAGATATGAGGAGCAATTGACTTCAGCAGCATCCCGGAGGGCAAGCTTCTGTGTCTTCCTGATTAGCTTCATTCAATTATGTCGTCTTAATTGCTCATGTGCTCAAGCTCATTAAATGAAAAATAATATTGCTTTCCTGCAGGTTGTGCACTCGAGATTCGAAAAACGGACACTGTTGGTATACCTTTGAGACGCTGCCAGACAGCTTTGAAAGAGCAGTTATGGCTGATCAGAAGAGAAGCAGGCTGCTGTTTCTTGTGGCTGTAGGATCCTCAGTCTCATTGTGATCTCAGTGACAGCATTTCCCATTTTCTTCTAAACCACTGGCAGCTTTACACTTTAAAATTATTTAACAGTTGTTTTTTTTTTCTCCTCAAGATAAGCACAATTTTGGAGTTCACACAACAGCTCATAACGTACCAGCACCAGCAAACAGATCTTAGACTTGTCTTTACCTTTATACTGTAAGCCTGTACCTAATGCAGCCCAGAAAGCAGATCTATTCATCCAGAAAGTGAGTACTCCAGAGCACTTCTGAACAAAAACTCTCTAATACTCCCAAACCACACTGCACATACAGAAGCAGTATGATTTTTGCAGAAGATACCATGTTGCTATCCAGACAAGTGAAAAAGAGCCACATGGTAGTTTGCATAACTACTGCTACTAACCCTATATCTGCAAAATGAAAGCACCTTCTTCCCATACCATATCACTATGCTTAACAGGATTTGCAGATGCCCAATTTAACCGAACATGTAATAGATTTCCTAAGGACAAACATACTTTGTGAACTTCTGGTAAGAGACAGAGCATGGCATTTTTGTGAAGAAACAATAAACAAAATCTCTGTCTATCAAGAAAGACAATTCAAGGCCATAAAACAACCCAGCCTTGTCTGATTAATGTCTGCTACTGAAAGAAATGTAAGGCTATACAACTGGCTACAGTTGCATCTGCTATGAAATAACAGTTACAAGACATGTTCAGGTACAAATGATACACAAATGTGTTTTTTTCTCTCAAAACCACAAAACCCAGTAAAGGGTCACTGGAACAGATGGCTCACAAGACATACCTCACGCATGAAAAACCTCAAACTTTCTCCTCTCGTGTACAAAACAATCCTTACCATATGAGGTGGTACTTGTACCAGGCCATAATACAGCTTTGCAATATCTAAAAAAAACAAAAAAAAGCCGTGTTTTTTCCCCCATTTTAGAAACTCGTGCACTGTTGCCAAACAGGAAGAAAAGGCTCAAATAACCCTTAGAATACTTCTCAGAATGGAATCCTCATAAATAATCCTTTGGGCTTCCTATCAGAAAACCATCAATCTGCACTGATAAATACTTCTTCTCTTTTGTATTTAGCATGAAACAATTTATAAGAAATTTAAATTGCTGGAAAGCTACTAAAGAACAGCGCCCAGATTTTTTTTTTTCCCCAATGAATTTCACAATGTAAAATGTAAAGGAAAACTTGGAAGAAAAAAAGGCACTGAAGAAAGGGAAACAGAGCTGAAGTTTCCAAGTTTTGCATCTGAAGCTTTGCATATTGAACAAAACGGCTTAAACATTCTGGCTCAAAAAGTCATTTATCGTCTCTAAGTATAATTTTGAAAAACAACTTTGGAGGAAATCGTGGTATGAGCTTGAGGATGCTCGTTTTCATCTTTATATGTCTAAAAACCTTGAGATAAAACACGAGATACTACAGAACTGCAAGTAATAACAGTGGTACAAACCTTACTATAAACACTAAGTCGTGCCCTAATGAACATCAGGCACAGCGAGCTGCTCACCCGCCCCTGCGAGGCAGCACCGACCTCTGTGCAGGGGCATCCTTTCTCTGCTGCGACCCCCGAGGGCCGGCAACGCCAGCACCAGCCCCTCACCTCACACAGCTGCTGGCGCAGTGCGAGCCCGTGGATGGCAGACTTACCGGGAGCTCCCTACTTCGCATCGGCCCTCCACATGTCCCATTGCTCATCCCTGTTATTGCCGGATAAACAAATGAAGAATGTTTACAGAAACATGCGAAAGGTGTCACTGCAACTTCATCTAGATACCAGCCATGATCCCAGAATCGCATTAAACATTTTACTAAGTCACATTGCAGAATCCCAGTGATTTTATGAAAAAAGTCTGATGAGTCAAGAATTAGTTGCAAAGATGAGTAAAATATTGTTTTCCTTTATGTTTCTGTGCCTGAAATACCTTCAAAACTTAATACAAATAAAAGCAAAAAAAATTACTCACAGAAAATACCTTCTTGCAACAACAACAACAAAAAATCCCAGCTATTTCTCAAGAAACTCAACCAGTCTGAACTGTCCTGTTGGTCACAAAAAAAAAAAAAAAAAAACAACGCAACTTCCATCTCCAACACAAAAGCAGCATACACAATAACTGTTTTAAATTTAGGCCATCCAAAGGGTCAGGCTAACCTTTCACCGAGGGAGGCCTGTAGCTGCTGCCGCGGTTCCTCTTTAGAAACCAAAACCTATGTCTGTTTCAACAGCTCTGTTCAGAAATAAGGCGTGAAATTCGTCTCATGAAGGTAATTACCTCCTGTCCCATTATATATCCTTAAAGTCAGGGAACCATGTGGCATTGAAAGAATAATACCTAGCTGCTCAAAGCAAAGAATTCCCAAAGTAAGATAATAACACTAACAGAAAACCCTTCTTGCCAGAATAATTGTGTAAATACAAACAGCTCATTCTAACAGATGAAGACGAAAAACAATGATTTTGGTGAGAATTTGTTTTTTTTTTTTTCCCCAACAGATTATACCATACAGTAGGACTTCACCTACCTTAAAAAGAGACAAATAGAGCAAGTACCTAATATTGCATCAATACTGCAGACAAGATCATCAGTAGCTTATAAGTCAGTGACTAAAACAATGACACTATGCTACAGGATCAAGCGAAACAGTGTAAGGAAACTACCTTCCTGTTCTGCAGGCACGCATGAAAGCAGTGTGTAATACACTGGATAGAAATCACAACACTTAGATGTTTCTAAAATGAAAAGCAGTAACTTCTATCCCTACTGAACTCAGAAAACTGAAATGGCAGGGTAGGCAAGCACCCTCACAATACCACAACATCCATCTGTGAAGATAAGCTTTCCAGGATAATGTGGGACCAGTTCCGTTAAGCCTGTGACTGCAGAGAAATCCCATTTACCCAGAAATCCAGTTTGAGAACACACTTTCATCTCTCCCTTGCTTCCTTTTTCACCTTCTCAGCCCTTCACTCGGCAGTCAGGTTTAACAAGGGGCATCAGGATCATTTGATAATATTTCAATGTTTCATTTCTGTTCATTGTAGCCTACATGCAAATACTATTCATCTCGGCACCAATTTAAGGCTTGTCCTGCCTCAGTGCACTAATATATTGCACTAAAGGATGATTTAAAAAAACAGTCAGTAAGACGCTTTTTTTTTTTTTAAATCCATTACTGCTTTCTTCAGTTTTCCCAGAAGTTTTCCTTTTGTCATACATTTCTTATCTTTCAACAGAGATTCCCTGGAACAGCTGAGAGAGGGTGTGTGCCTGGGAAGAAACCCAGTGACCGCATCCATGCATACAGGCAAGTCTTGAAGACAAAAAGGTCTTTCCAAGTCCATTCTTTTTGCTCTATTAGTAAGTTCACATTAAATAGGTGAAGTCTAACCCATTGGGAAAGTATTTTTTCACCTGTCACTGTAGGATACACAATTACAAACTGCAGTCTCTTCAAAAACAACAGCAATACTAGTGGAAAAGGGGATGTTCCTTTGCGTTTGGTGTTTTTCCTTTTAAAAGTTCCAAATCCCATACATGGGCATTCCATATAAATCCCCAGCAATTGACTGAGCTTACATGAGCTTTAGTCAAACAAAACACCGTCTATATTTAATGATAGCAAACAGATGAACACTAGCAAGCCCCTAATCTGAAAATGATTACAGTAAAATGCATGCATTACAATGAGCTGAGAGCTCATTCTTTACAATTACTGCCCAAACACATCGCCCCGCTCCCGCTGCAGACACCACAGCAGATACAGCTGTGGGGGGCACCAACTCAGACCCTGCAGAAGTTCAGGCCTTCTTCAGGAAGTGCTGGAAAACATGAACTATTTAAAGCCTTACTCAATAGAAGTCCATCCTTACCAACTAATCAACAACATAAGTCAAGATCTCCTCTGGAACAAGACTTCATGCCTAGTTTTTTTCAGGACAACTTAGTTACAGTACAACCGATCTTGTTCTACAGGAATTAAAACTTCATATTTATTGCTCCTGTAATTGGAAGTGTCCTTGCAACAACCCACTGCTATCTTTGCCACATAATAAAACAGAAAACTATACCTGTTACTGATGCAGCTACAAGTGCCATTCCTGATACGTGAGTTAACTGAAGCAAAACTGCTTCCCTGCTGACCTGTATCAAAGACTAACTCATTTTTCTTTGAGGCCAGTGCAGTGTATTAGTCAAGAAACAAACAGCAGAACTGCAGAGTTGTGAAGGTAACATCTTCTGAAAACCAGCTGCAAGTTCAAGCCTATTTTTAGGAATAATGGTGGGTGGGTGGGTGAGTGAGTGAGGGACCACCACCACAAAAAAAACTTTCAAAATCCATCCTTGCTCTGGCTTTTAACCCAGAGGACCTTAAAATCAGCAGATTGGCACAAAGCAGGTGAGCAAAGCAAAGCAAAGCTTTGCTTCAACCAGCCATACTGGTACTGGAGGAACTTCAGTGTTTAACAGCAATAAAGACACAAACCTAACTCAAGGCAGAACCCACCTGTGATCTTACAGCATTTCTCTCATTCAGCAAAGACTGCAGGTGTTGTAACTGATCATGGCAACAGAAGGCCACATGGTAACATCCCCAAGAAGAACAGGGAATGCTTCCCAAAAAAGCAGCGAAATCCATTCCCTGTTCTGAAGTTCTCGGGATGAACACTGTCTTTAAAATAACCCTCATTTAAGAAGGAAGCAGAACAAACGCACATGATCTCCACTCCCAGTGCAATCTGGATATAAAACAGATTAATCACTTCCAATTACACTTTTTAATTACAATGTGCACACCTCTAGGAAGCAAATTGAGTAAAAACATAGGTCTCTGACTATCTTCATGTATCAGATGTTCTAGACCAACTACTGGATTTCTAAAAATACCAGGTTTTGGTGGTTTATTTAAGTTTGATTTCTGAGCAGTTTTAAGACTTGACTATCAAGACATGTAATGATAAGCATTTAAATGGTCTTATTTTTAGTAAAGTTACTTACAAACATTTTTCTGTTCTGTCAAAAGCATGAGATATCCTAATAGAGATAGGGCAGTAGATGTTTTACCCAGACCGGGCATCTGAAGCCAGATCTGTAATTTGTAAGGCACATAACCGGTGCATTCTGAAGGACACAGGTTTTGGTATGAATCAGTTCTTGTTTTATGAAAATCAGAGTACAATAAAATCAAGCTTTGATCAAGCAGAAGTCCCTGTGCCTTGTTTAAAGTAAATAAATCTCATCGAAAAAGGATTAAATTGAAGCATAGTAACAACAGGGAGGTAGTTTCAATCACAGTTTATTTGTTAGCATGTGACAGTCTCATATAAGCATTTAGAAAATAATTCTTATTGCTGTACTGAGTGAGAAGAGGAAAAATGGCATGAGATAGTGGAAAGCAATATGATGGGGAGGGACAGTGATGCTTAGGAGCAGAAGGAATATGCAGCTTGCCAAGCTAGCAATAAAGCTGAAGGGCAGGACAAGGAGCCCCACAGATATGGGAGATTAATGCACAAAAATGGGTATTTGGAGAGGACCACACACACAAAAGAATGTGCACCAGAATGTCTAACCAGCAGAAAGAAGGGAAAGTCTGGAGAAAGAGAAAGGAGCAAAGAGGTGCTCTCCTCCTGCCCGCCTCACCTTTAAACAGATGAAGAGCATATATTAAATTGAGATTCCAGAAGCTTATGCTTCCGCTTTAAGTACCTGTGCTTCAACTCATCCCTCACCCAATCTTCACATGTCCCGTGGCTGAAATGAAGCCTACAGTACAGAATTGCAACTTTGGAGTTTCCTAACTGCTCAGACCCCTCCCCAGACCTACCCCTTCATCTTAATATTTTCAGAACTTCAGGAAAGCAAAAAATTCTTATTCTACGTATATAGTATTTCTAAACCGCAATTTAGGTATATTCTAATAACCACCTAATCAGGCAGCGGAAAACTTATTGGAACCTGCTAATGTTCACAGACTACCTATGAACGACCTCAGCCCTGAGCAGCTCAAAGCTTGTTTTGATGCAAATAGTCTGCTGCCGCCACACATTGTACTATGAAAGGTATTACCAACCTCCCACATCAATGTGACACAGCCTGGGATTCTCAGTTCCGAAACCTTTGCTACATATACAATAAATGATACAAACAAAAAGCATCATTATTTCCAATACAAATCAATTAAGCACTGTAAACGGTGCCTACTTGCAAGTAAGAATAACTGGAGGGATGCAGGCACATTTTAATTGCTGTTATTTGTAGCATAACTATTTTCTTTGGAAAGGCTGACTAGCCTAGTTATAGCTCTTCAAAAACAACTTCAAAGTCTGATTTCCTACAAACTAATTTCAATGAATAGACAAATTAATAAGAGCGAGAGTAAATATTTTAAGGGTCTCCAAATAAAGAAGCATGTTCAACTAGCATGAGCTAATGTCTAATTACAAGACCTACTGGCCTACTGATCTGCAAATGTTGTTATGTTTAAGAGAAAGCTGGAGTAAGGTGAAACATGCGGGTCTTGCTGATCCAGTCAGAGGAGTTGCATCAATTCAGCAGGTAAGCGAGAGCAGGATTTACTGGATTAGTGCAGATGGAGCTTATGTTGCGAAGAACAATGTGAGAACACATGGAACCATGCAAGAAATACAAACCATAGATCTCTTGGAATAATATTTTCAGTAATTAAATCGGCAGTGTCCCATCTACGGCAAATGGCTTCTGTTGGGAGTGAAATTAAGAGTGTGCATGTTTGCAGAGGGGGGACCTTAGCAGACAATTCAAGCCCAGAGAGAAAGATGTCAGTAGAGCTACAGCAAGCCCCGTGCTTCAAAGGTGGTTGCCTTAGATGTCTTTGTGCTAACTAGAACAGAGATGCCAAAATTTCCAAGTTCATGCACACGTTACATTTTAATGCATGCATGTTTGCAACTAGATTCAAAATATTCGTGGCTGAAGAGCTTTACTGCAGAATAAACACACTAAGAGCATTTACATTATAATCTTCTGTACTTAGCAATACACACAAATACTGCCTCATCCCCCTAAATTAGAGTGAAATCTATCACATCTAAGAAAGTACTGTCTTACTCACACTACCTCAGTGCACTGCCTCACTTGGATATAAGAAATTAGTTTCAGTAGAATTGGTAAATTTATTCTGTGAAATCTAGACACGAGATGGAGATTACAGATATAATATTCTCGAAAACCTGTCTTTCCTTACTCTGATTCTGTTTATGTATCAAAACAGTAATCCGCCAAATAAATTTACAGATACATCTCCATTCAAAAAGACTCTTTCAAACATAACCATTAAAGCTCAAGAAGGACCAGTACAGGAGTTGGCACTGCTCAACCTGCATGCTCTGTGGCCAGAAACCAACACAAATGCAGACAGATACAACTGTCCCTGATTTTAAGAGCTCAGCCCAGTACCACTGGAGTTATCGTCGACCCTATGAACATCCTGAAGACCAAGTCACTCTCACAGACGGGACTCAAGCCGTGCCAGTGCCCTGCCACAGGGGTTTGTTTTCCCTGCATCAGGCTTCCCCTTCCCAGATGCGAACCTCACACCTTCAGAAAGGGCATCCATCCCTTGGAGGGGTGCGTCGGCTCAGTATTCACATTCAGGTCGGCCGAGTCATAGCAGACTCGAGGAACATGCCTGCAATTATACATTCCAGGCAATGCAATTGGAATCCGACACAACAGCTTGAGCAAAAAGAACCTCGCAGGTCAGCACCCAAAAGAGGCTCACTCCAAGCTAGACCCCACCACCTGGGTGTCGTGTCCCAAGTTTGGATCTGGGATTTGTCTTGGATTTGTCTTTTTCTGACAGGCGGCTTCCTGCCTCATCTGTCACAGGGAGCACACAGGGACCTTAGTCCCCTCTGCCAGGGGACCAAGAAGCAAGATGTGTACAAGTTTAGGAAGATGAAGCTTGCTTCCCACACATTTATTTCACAAATTTAACTCGCTTCTTGCCAAAGAGAAATAGGCCTTCTGCAGACTCAAAGCATTGCTAGTGGCACATCAGGATGCCCCATCAGTCACACACCAAAGAACTAAACTCTTCAGAGGAACTAATGGCTGAGCTCCACTTCAAAGATATCAACTGCAGCTCCTTTCCCTTTAGGACCGCTGCAGAGCCAGGCGCCAGAGCTCTCAACCAAAAGCACTGAGTTTTCATAAAGCAAACAAACAAATGACTTCTGTTCTAAAGAGCAGAGGCTTTGCCAAGCAGCCCTTAGGCAAGCACCTGTTTGCATTCTTCCTCTTCTACTCTATGTGTACAGTAAAGGGCTCAGGAAATGATAAATGGGCTACACGCACTCAAATATGCATTTTCCTACGTTAATTTCCTGCCTGACAGTCATACATCAAGTTCTGAAACCATTTTATTTTTAAAGTAGCCTCTTAAAGTGATTTGTGAGGCCCTTTAGTTACTCAATTTTTGTAGCGTAAGACTGAATTAAAGACAGCAACTAATAGATGGGTCCCATGCAGCAGAAAAACAGCTGAAAGAATTTATGCCTGCACAATCCTGGTGACAAAGTGAATTGGACAGTTGTGCTTTTCACAGGAAAATCCTTATTTAAAATGCCATCTCCCATCCAGGGTAATGATAAAGACTATTTAAATAAGTAAGGCCATTCCTTATATCCTGATAGTAAAATAAATATGTTTAACCCTTAACGAAGTGAAAAACATATTTGGGTAAGAAAACCTTCTGGTTAGCCTCATTATTTCATTTCAGATGCCAGCACTAAAGACTAATGGATGACTTCTCAATTAGCTCTACACCTTGTAAATGTTAAAGTTGGCAAGAGATGTGCTTCTTCCAGCCTGGCCCGCGTGCCACGTTCCAAAGTTTGAGTTTCAGCGTGAGAATCAAACAAGGGTACACTCCTACATTCTGCCTAACCTGGCTAACAAGCCCTTCTGGACTTGCCATTGCCCTCCATTGCTGCAGATCCAGCAGTTATACAGCTGCAGCGTGAGTCAGCTCAGCCTACTGAACCAATGCAAAATAAACCCAGCAAGCTCTAGCCGCTCAAATGGGTCTTTATTTGGATTTGCAAAAGAAGTCAGGAGCACAAAGCAACAAGATTGAGAAGCAGGAGCACCCCAGGACCCCAGCTAGTTAAGTACTGAGGACCCTCAGGCTAGTTAAGTAGAATCCGTAGGCCTCAGAGCAATCTGCTGCCCTGGCACCACAAACATCGTTTATACGTATCATACAATATATCCTCTGAGTACCAATAAGCCACCCATCAAAATTAGATCGTTCTAGAGATTCCTATGGATGTTTTTTTTCCTGACACTACATGGAACACCACGTGTACAGTTTGATTTGGCTCAGTCATAGCTCCCAAGTGCTTCACTCCCTTGGGAGCTTCTGGACATCTCATGCATGAAGATATCACCTGATACACCTTGCCTTCCTTATACAGACCACCTGTGGCCACGACCTCCGAAGATGTTCAGCTGCTGCACTCTATTTAGTTTGCTCAATCCAGATAACATATGCAATTACATGAATAACTGCATGAATCCATTCAAATTTCTTAGAAGATGTTTTGAAATATTACTGAGAAAATTTGCATCCCTACTCTGTATCCTAAACCTCAGAATTATTTACATATTTGTAGAGTAAATTTCCACAACTTTGGTTATATTTCTGACAGCATTAAGAGTTTAATAAAAAGAGCAATGAAGTCACTCATTTTACCAACATCGCTTTTCAGGAAGGTCTCCTGGTGTACTTAGAAAAGCCTCCATCCATTTTGGCAAGTGCTCCAGCATCTCTGCCTGTTGCAGACACCACCTACTTTCAGCTGGATTGCACAGACTGACTTATGAACAGCAGGATTAGCTTAAGGGAAATTATCTTAATTCTAGTTGAAGGAGTCTGTAAGAGTTTCTTCTTTTGATACAAAGGCCCAAAATCTTAACATTGATGTAAACGAGGTCAGCCTTCAGGCTTCTTTTAAACTAGCTATCCCCACACAACCTTCTCTCAGTGGCAGTACGAAAACCAGCAGCAGGAGACAATTCTCCAATGTCTCCTTCAGCACAGTCAGGCTCACCTGGCAATCTGCTACTGCAGGCGGCTGCACACATGGCCAGCTTTGCATCCAAGGTACAAGTATTCAGCAGCCACTGTGCTTCTGAAGGTGCTTCATGTTCAACACAACCCTGCTGCAGTGCTCAGCCGTGATCATATCAAAAACATCACTCTGGTGTTTGGTATCTAGCAAACAGTTTTCAAGCAGTTCCCACCAAAGTTATTTCCTTGATTTCTCCCTACTGTGTATTTTGTCCCAGACAAGTCTATACTTCCACACGAGGAAACACGTTGATACAGCCCTTCAAGGGTCTTCATTAGCTTACGGAAAAGAAGCAATATGTGCTATCTTATATTTAAACCAAAATGATACGTTTTTTCTCCTCCATCTACATGGTAAGTTAGACTGCAACAAAAATGCTAACAATATGCCTTCAAGTTTCCCAAGCATGACATCTTTGTCCTGCCCAGGCATTCCTGCTAGCAAGTCTCATACTCTAAGAAAAGATCCAGCTAGCAGATTAGAATTGAACAAAACCCACTGAGCTGTCAGTGACAGTCACATTTTCCACACAGCAGCTATCAATGGCACATCTCCTGTTCCTAAGGGTTCCTTTCACCTTTGAAGAGTAAAGTGCAAGTTACTGGGACCCCCCCAGTTCACAGCTGTATCCTTCGTGACAGGTGTTCACTAATACTAAATACTGAAAATTATTAAGTCTGCTAATTGTCAAATGCCCATTTCTGCTGGATTGGTTTGTGGCATCAGAGCACATACAGACAGAATTTAAATTCAGCAGCCTTCTTTACTGACCAAAAGATTGCTGCTAAAATGTTTTCTCCTAGTCAAATACAGTATGCCTAGAAGAAAAAAAACTGGATCCTGGGCTTCCGCCTTCCTCCTCACAGCTTCTTTTAGCCTGAGAGTTTGACTTTGAATTTACCAGAGCATCACTGAAAAAAACTAAAAGCCACTGTAGCTGGCCTAATTTCACATATCACAAGGCTGTAACTGACATTTCTACTTTTACTTACACTAATGTATTACTGAAATAAAATTTATATAACATATTGGCAGCATTTCTCCTGCTTGGAAAAGAGCAAACCAGAGGCAGCAGGAATAGAAAAAAATAGATTTCTTTCTTTACAAGGCAAAACATCCACCACATTACCCATTCACCCATAGTCTTACATTCATTCTGGCATGCCATATGTCTGAGGAAAAGAACAATGCAGACAATGAAATCCATGGTAGAAAACACTGGATTTCTCAATGGTATATTGAGACGAATGTGATACCTCTCTAACAACAAAATTGTTTCTTTAAATTTTTGGTGTTTGTTTTTAATACAAGGGGACTACAGTAGATGTAAAGTATTTGCATTCCATCAAAAAAATAATTTCATCATAAACTGCCAGCCACCACAACATATTTAATACATTTCAGTATGCAAAGCAACTCAAACAGAGACAGCAAAGCACAACTGGCATTGGAAAGGACCGGCAGGAGGCCACTTGGCGACCAAACACAGATGCCAGCAACCTCACTCAAGAGAGGAATTTCAGCCAAAAGGGGGATGCAGCGGGACTACCAGGATTCAGAGGGGAAGGAGAACCCAGCTTGCAAGGGCAGCCTTCAGAAACGTGCTTCTCTGGTTTACCAAGCAAAAACCAAAAGGGGGAATTATTGCTCTCTAATGTTCCTTTGGCTGAAGAGTAAAAACACATTACCTGAACTGAAAGATTATGCAGGTACTATCAGCTAAGCCATGAACAAAGTTAGGGCAGAAATGAGACAACGGCATTGAGCCAAATGAACAAATGAGATTCTGGGAAAGCTTTCTAGCAAGTATAGGAAGAAAGAAGCCTAACTATTTCCAAGACAGTCTGGTATGTTACAAAGTAGTCTTAAAAACTTTATCAACTGCTGTGGCTGGGGAAAGATTTGATGACTCAGGAGGCCGAGCAAAATAGAGAAAGTACAGGCTAATGGAGCAAAATGTAGTAATATAGGCATACAACTAACCAAATATGCAGTTACAACCATGAAAACACATCATTTGCATGCTAGATGCAAAGAAATCGGTTATAATTTATGCTGTAATTGATTTTTCCTGTTTGTATTCATGATTGTTGTGCTGTTAAAATAATTACACTATTTTTGAATTGTAATTGCTAAAAGACTGCATCTGTTATATCTGCTATATGTTAGATTACAAATTTTGTAATTGCAAATTAAAGCAACTCTACTGGTCCAAGTCATGCCAAAATGCTTTTCTGCAATGACAAGTATGGAACACATCTTTCTATTCAGCTTCAAGAAATACATTTCAAAATAATTTTTTGAATGCTTTGTCTCATCCGCTAGGTGACATTTGCTGAGTAACCAATATCCCACCCTGGCTTAAAGTAATTTCCATATATTTTTTCTCCATTACAGCATTATGACATTTATATGCAGTACATCAAAGAAAGCAGAAGCACTTTTAGCTAAACTCACTTCCTCAAACACAGGAAGAAAAATAAATACATTCCTGAGTTTGTATCATGAGTGGTTTAGCTCTATTTTCCTCAAGCAATGGCATTTCTGAACTTTTCCCCCAGTAAAGTAGCAATATTCTTCGCTATACATATCAGATTTATTTTCACTGAAAATCAAGGCACCCCCTGTTCAGGCTGTATAACAAGAGAATATCAGTGATAAAGACAAGTTTGGGTTATGTGCTAAATTAAATGGCACAAGCCAAAACAGACAAAAAGCAGGAGGAATATCATTATGTGGCCACAGTAGCAGGGATCACTATAAATCTGAAACATTGGCTTAAACAGAAAACACTATGTTTCATGAATCTAAGTTAATGCACTAAAAGGAAGCCTGTAAACCCTGACAGTGACGGAATCCTGAATTCAAAGTGGTAGACAGCTGGAGTAGATAGATTATTAACCGTAAGTCATCCACAAGATTTAGACCCAACTTTAAGGTATTCTGTATTTTCAGGTCTTCTCCACTTCCTGGTGACAGGAGTGAAAGTTTTATTGGCAAGTTTTCATGGAATTACTGCAAACACTAAATATAAGCAGCAGATAAAAAGTCAAAACAGTGCAAGGCAATTTAAAAAACAAAAGTCTTACTAGCTGAGTTTCTGCCGCCATTCCTATCTGTCAGTGATGCAATTTTCATTACTCTAAAAGACTCCTAAAACAGAGCAAAAGAAGCTGCAGAGATTCTCTCCTACCATGTCATCCCATCAGGAAACATTAACAACAGATCAATATAACTGCTTAAAGAAAGGCTGTAAAGCCTGCACAAGTAAGGAAGCTGCTATAGGTTTTCAATCACATTATCATTAATGAACAATAGCTGACATGTAACTGTGGACAAGCATCTTCTCCTTCCTCTAAAGCAACTGTGACAAAAAGGTACATATCTGCATAGTTTTTGAAATAGGATGATGGAGTAAGTTACCTAGGTCTGTAATTCTGTATTATTATAGATAACTGGAAGAAAAGATTTCTGGTATTTTTAATTAAATTCAGCAAAGATGCGGCACCAATAGCTCATGCTCATTCTTAACAACATCATTTTAGTATTTTTGAAGTATTGTTTCTCCAGAAGACTCTCATTTTGTATCTCTTCTCAAGTTTTTGGTCAGATGCATATGCAGCGCATTAACAATTCTCTATGAAACTACTGTTCCCAGTGCTTATAACTGTTCACTTACAAGTAAAGCAAAGCAGAATATCTCTTTCAATAAATAAGAAAAATTATAATCCTAGCATCCAATACTGACTAATTGTAACTTAAGATTTTATCTTGCCTGGTAAATCAACACCTTCATAAATAAAATTATCACCAGAAGTTTATAATACCAACAACTTACCCAAACCTTTCTTTATTGTAGCCTCTCCTCCCCAGCAAGTATCAAATCACTTGTTCATGTACTAACTCCAGGGAGACAAAACAAATCACAGAATCAACCCATCCCTCCCACAGCTATGTCCCCACAGCAAAAACCTTACCTTCATCATTCTGGGCCAAGGAACCTGTTAAGATAGTAGCAACTGCAATCCCTACAGCTAACCACTTCCAGAGACAAAAGCGCTGTAACATTTTTTTGTCAAACTTCACTCAAGGCAGATCTGAAAAACAAAGATGTGATACATGCATTAGTCAACCAACCTACACAAAGGTGACTATAAAGTATTCCATAGATAAGTATACGTATAGGGCATATACAGTCCGTAACAGTTCAACATGCTGTCTGTTAAACAAGCAACGTTAATCCCATTAATGCATACAAATGTGCTTTGATCTGATAATCATGTACGCGCAGCCACCCAAGCAAAAACCTAGCATTTGTTTTACTAAGTCCTAATTTCCATAAAATGAAACATTTATTTTATTCTTCCTGCTTCAGCCTTATGCGTTACAGCACTTTGGAGAAGTGACCCTACTGGAGAAGTTCTGCCTATTAAAACTGATGTCTAATTGCAAGAGTCAGCAGAGACCCAGTATTCAAACTCACTGCCCACCAGAACCTTGCCCAGCAAAAACATGAGTGAACCCAGTAAATGGCCTTCTCTAATAATGCCAGTTCTAGGTTCATGGCCTGCAGAGGAAGAAAAAACCACCACCACCACCACCACAAAAAAAATTTCACAAAAATCAGAAGAATAAACTGGTCAAGACACGTCTGGATGAACTCCAGAGCGTATTTAGAGTGAGTGACATTAGAGTTATATAAAGCTGTTTTATTGCTCCAATAAAGAGAATTAACATATTTCTGTAGCCGAGAACTGAATTATTTAAAAATATTCCTTCACATTAAAAAACATTGTGACAAATACAATGAACTTCCTAGCAACAGAAGCATGAAATCAGGAGAGAGTTACAGTATTATTAAAACAAGCTATTGTATAAAAAGGGTTTAAGTGCTGTCAATTTTCCCAAGCAAAGCACTTGACTCAGATATCATTGCCAGTTTCTGCTTATAGCTTCCTATTGTGGTTACGAAACCGCTCTATCATTCCAAGTCAAACAAACAGACTATTCCCCCCCACTTCATGGCTTTAGCATTAACACAGTCTGACCCACCATCAGTGACGCAGCACTGAAGTCATGCTGTCACTTCCTTCCACAAACCAAGCTTATAGAAAAACACAAATGTACGGACAGGGTCTAATTCACAAAACAAAACTATCAACTTAGGGCATATAAACGTCCTGTCGGATCACACTCAGCATTACCCATACCAAAAGGAAGCAGGGTTTCCACTAACAGTAGAGTTTCAGTAAGTATTGCAAAAGACAAGAATTTCTCCAAGATCTGAACTTACTCCAAATAGTATCAACTTGCAAAACATTTTGGTTAATATGAAGGAAACAGTGCTATGATATAAACCTATTCCTCCTCAAAAAAAAAAACCAAACCACCCAAACGACTATATTAGTGTTTTGGAGGAAAAAGCTAGATTTTTCAAATAGGATAAAGAAAGCAAGCAGTGAAATTCAATGAACTAGATTCAGAGGACCATATTTACTTAAATAAATTAAGTTCCTAGGTGGCTGACACTGTATATATTTAGCCTGCCTTCCAGCGCAACTCACACGGGGGACATGTCTTAGGCTCCCTTACACAGCAAGCTGGGCTCCTTTTTTCTTTCCAAAGACCAAGGAGATCAACATTGACTTTTTGCTTTCCAGGAGATTTTAAAACTAAAACGCACTATTAAACAAAGTGCCATAAAAATAAAAAGGGGAGGGAGAGGATGGGACAGCAAAACTGTTCTAAGTCCTCCACCATTCACTACTCCACTCTCCGTTCTGGGGTTAAAGAGAAGCTTTTCCAATCTTTACCTTCGTTCACGCCAGACTCTTTCTACCCCCACCCTGCAGCAGCAGGCCACTGCAGACAGTTAGCTGCAACACGCAGCAGCTTCAGGAAGAACTCACACATTACACATCAATTGAAGCTGTAGTGCAGTTCTCGTGGGCCTCTCCATTCTCACTTCAGCTAGACAAACATCAGTCTTGACAAGACAGCTCAAGGTTACGTGAGTTAGGGAACCCGGACCATGCAATAGCATCTACGTACCATGAACATGTACCCACCTTCCTCCTCCCTCTTCCGCTGGCACTCCTGCAACAGTCTCTGCCCCTAACTCCAGGGGAAACAGCTCAAGAAAGAATTTCAGACTTTTCCTAAAGGGCCTATTATTCCCATAAACAAGAGGACACCAGAATTGTTAGCAGAGATCCCACTATCCATTTGGTTTTCCATGTATTGAACAGCTTGTTACGCAGCTAGAAAAAGGAAGCTTCAGGCTGGTAAGTATGTTACCAAAAAATCTGTAAGTATGTAACTGCTAGAGGAAAAGAGCAGCTAATTCTCAAAGCGG
>VXAL01014897.1:250286-262691 GCA_013399475.1 Chauna torquata
TCCTGTTGGTCAAAGGTGGCTTTCTTTCCCCCCTTTCCTTATCAAAGCTACCAAAATGCTCATATGTACTTATGTCACCTAAACTTCTACTTAGCACACTCCGAAGTCATTCTCGATTTTGCAACGGCATCTTCAAAGGACAGAAACTACTTTCACTATAATATATTCTAGTTGACTACTTTTAAATAAAAGGCTGTCTCCACATTGCCCAGATGGTTATCGCCAAATGAGTCCAATGTCATCATCAAGCATCGTCAAACATTCCTGGATGTTTCTGAGGATGTAAGCATCTCAATACTTCACCAATCCTTCCTCCCACATTAAGAGGAGATCCTAAAAGCATTGGATTCCAATGTTTTTTTAAGTTTAAGTGTTATTACATTAGGTGGCATTTACACTGGCAAGTGCTTCCAACCTCTTACACCTCAAAAACTGAAACAAGCTGTTCAGGAGACTAATTTAGTTTCTTCAGCTTGGCCTAATAAAGATCACATGCATATTCAGACTACTTGTGTACAAGTCCTAGAGAGAAATGTACACACACACTTCAGAGACCTACACACTTCAAGGACCTCAGATATTTAAATTTACAACCTTGGAAAAAAAAGAAAATGCACATCTCCAAATCATGATGCCCTATTTTTGAAAGAGTTATTCAGAGCTCAGCTGACATTCTTGAGTTGACTCAAGAGATTTTAGGACAGAATTTTGGCAGACTTCTTTTTGATTCTGATGAAATGTCAAGCAGAACACGAGGACAGCAACGCTGCTGCTCTAAGAATAAGCATCTCTATATACAGCTGTAATACATCTGAATAAAAATTGCCCCTCCTTTTTTCTTCAATTTATAATCGGAGAAAAAAACTGGTTAGCAGATTCTGCTAACCCAGAAATTGCTCGCAACCAACCAGAAGTTACCACAAAGTTCTGAAAGGCAGGCAATCTATAAGAAATGGCGTTGAGCTCTAAATACAGTCTGGCATGGCAAAGGACAATTATGAATTGCTAAAAGAAGGAATATCTGTAAAGTAACAACATACAGTATGTCTTAACAGACTATATTTTCCAGGAAAATACATCAACATTACTAAAGCAAAATTTTTAAGTTTGACGTTGCCACAAACAATGACAAGTTACATTCTCAAGCACAAAAAACTTTAAATGAAAAATAAAAGGAATTATGGTTTTGGGAAATTCCAATTTCTGGCATGTCTGCATTTAAAAAAAAGCTTCAATAATATTCTCTCAGGAGTGTTCATGTTTGACTGTACATATGTATTGAGAAACAAAACTATACAGATGTACCAAGAAACAAAAAACCGCACATATTTTCCCAGAGGAGCAGCGGCAGCAGCCGACCACTGGTGATGTTTACAGCTCGACTGCAGCAAACTGGCATAATCGCACTCCAAGGAGCAGTCATGTCTCCTCGTCTCACTTCTGCCTTTTTTTTTTTATTATTTTATTTCTCACCAATGTAGCTACTAAATCGATCAAAATTCAAACTAGTTGAGTCATCTATATGACATGTTTCAACAAGTTTTAAGAAGGGATAAAGGTGAATGGAAAAAAACCCAAACCCTAGAAATAACGAGTTATCACATCCAAGCACCTGGAATATATTTAAGACTCAGTGATATTACAGTAATCTTAAATGCTTAAGATTAAAGATAAGATCAGTTGTTATTATGGTACTTAAAAATGTTGCATTTGTTTGAAGCTGACGGGGAAAACATGGACTTAATTCAAACAAACTGCCTAGGTCAGGGTAAAAAAAAAAAACAACATAAATTTGTTCTTGGTATAAGAATAAAAATTGAATTGGGTACATGCTAACACAAGTCTAATGTCACATGTTGAAAGGAACCGATCTCTTATGGAACTTAACCTTTCAGAGAAAGATAAGGGAGAAGAAAAAACTGAAACTACTGTTGACATGGTTAGGAGATACTAGAGAATGAAAAACTATGTACAAGTACCCAAATCCTGACAAACATTGTCCACACTGGTCTCCAGCAAACTCCTAAGCCAAAACTAGAGCTGAAATTGCACCAGAACATGGTGTTTCAGCAATTCTTTCAGTGTTTTTTTTTTGAATCGAAAAATCTAAACTCTGGACTGAAAGTCGAGGCCATTGGCTTATTAAGAGCATAAGTGATATTCTGTATGAAAGGCAGAATATCATAGTACCATACCGCATAAACGTTTGCATAGCAACAACTGGAATGTTTCCTTACCACCAGCAGCAAATTCGAAAACAACTTTGAGGCAAACACACTATCAGGATTTCAAACTCATTCTAAGAGGAGAAAGTGCATACTTACAAATCATTAAGTGCGTGTAAACAAACACTCGCCATTTAACGTATATGTCAAAAACAATAGCTCCTGTGAAAGTACCATGGTTGGATGAATACAGCATTTTTATAAATGGTTAAATACCTATTTCCATGAATGCTATGAATGTACACAACCAACTAGAACTCCTTCAAGGATTAACAGTTACACATTTTGTTTAGTGGTGTTGCCTTTTGTGTATTACAGTTCTGATAAAACATTAAAGTATACAATAAACTACTTTTAGAAGTCTATGTACAGAATTCTTTAAAATAGGAAAAATTACAGTGGACAGTTTTATTATGGGCTTGTCTGTATTATTACCAATCAGATAAAACTCTCTTGAAGATTGCAGACACAAAAACAGGGTGTCTCTGAAAAGCAAATGCTTGTTCTGCGATGGAACTGGTGCCATAATGCATTAGAAATGTCAGCAGAAACAGCAAAAAATGTCTCTTATAGAAGCCAAATAGGAGATGAATTTGCTTTACAGCCTGATAGTGTTCCTGCCTAGGTTAAAGCTATGGTCCATTAAACTATATGTCCCGAATGTTTTATTTTTGTTGCTGAAACAATTATGTTGAACTGCCAACATAAGAAAACATACCGAAAATATTTAAACATGACAACAAAAAAACACCTCTGGTTTGTCTCAATGTCATTCTTAACAAATGCCACTCCATAGGGTAGGCAGCTACAGCTGGCTTAACGCGTCCCCCAACCCAGCTGGGCACAGCAGAGCACCTACCCATTCCCAGCTGTATGTGTTACTAGTGCCACCCAAACCCAACACAGCACTTACGTCAGCAAGCAGATGGGACATGTACAGCAGCAGTCAGTGCCGGGACTTGACATCCACACTGAGCATCTTGGATGGCTCTTACCTCTGGCGAGTTGGGCCGCAAGGCTGAATCGCCATTTGCTCCTGGAGCACATCAGCTCCAGGGAAACTACAGGGCTGGAAAACACCTTCAGTTAAGGCTTAACCAGAAAAAAAAATTCCAGGATGTCCCTGAGGTCTTGAGACGGAAAGTAAAACATCAGCTCATGAACTCCCATGCCCTCTTAACTACGCTTCCCAGACAGCTGCCGAGCCCACCACAGCATCGACTTGTGATCGGCACAGAGTGAGAGCCAGTGAAGGAAGAGCTTACCTTGGAGTTAAAGCCACGTAAGCTATTTACAGCTCCAATTCAGCACCGAAAGTAACTGCGAATAACTCTGTTTACTGAAGTCAAACATCTGTTTATATGCTTTCCTGAAGTTAAGCATATGCAAATATTTGGTTGAACTGGGGTTATATTGAATAATTTACAGTGCAAATACAACCCTTTCTCCAATTTTAGACGATCCAAAAACCAGAACACTATCACAGATTTTGTTTTACTAATGCTGTTCAAGCACTTCAAATGTAAATATTTCAAGCCTATGGTCTCTTAAATATACTCAACCCCTCTTACATTAGCTGTAAGATTTTCACACTATACAACTAGGACAAATTGTATGGATTCTGTTACTCTCCTTGATTGGATCCTTTCAGTAATATGAAGATTTTTAAGCTCAAGTTTGAATATCAAACATGCTCACAAGTCATTCCTTTTTCATGGGTGCTGGATCCATTCTTATGGATGTGTTCCACTTCATTACATTCAAGTAATTCCTACATTCCTCTGTGCCCATTTTCCTCTAAGGCCTGTAAGTTTTAATTATTCCCCTAACCCCATGTTCTTTTCTGTGTCCTTCTTACAGAAATGACCACTTTTCCAAGATAGCCACAGTCACTGCCACAGCAAGGTATTTCAAAGCCAAAGTAGAGCATCGGTAACAGCAAGTTACTTGCCTCCATGTTAGCCCCAAAATTAAAACTTTACACTGAGAACATCTCATCTAGGTACTGCTGACCCTGTAGCTAAATGCAAATGATGCACTTCAAGAACTAAAGACATTTGTACTTCAATGCTGAAATTCATAAGTTGACTTCAGTATGGTGTACCCCAAACCAAAGTAACTGGTATTTTCCTATACTCCTTCAATAATAAAGATTTTATTTTCCCTCCATGTAGAGGGATGGCAGCTATTGTGCATATGGCCTGATCCGCAGCAGGTGACATCTTGAGAGCACTTTTCCAAGCCCCCTGCCAGCAGAACATACTATAAATGCACTGTATTAACACTTGATGTAGCATGCTGTTAATTTCCAGAGAAAAGAGAGAAGATTGCTAAGTATATGCAGGTTTGCTCAGAGAAATGTCAACTATACCACCAAAAATAGAAAAAAGCTTTGACAGAATAACTGAGGTAGAGATGGAGAAGGATTTGTGTCCTGCTTCCATCACTCGTTGCAATTGCAGGACTTATTTTCTGCATTTTTTGAAAAATAATCCAGCTATGAGGTGGATTACATCCTCTTAATCATGGGTGAGTAAACAGGATAGCCAATTTAGTCCTGTCTACAAATCCAGGTTTTTAATGCAGAGGCAGTACATACATATTCAGTTTCCCAGCCCTCTGCATGCACTTAACCTATAAAACAACCCTCTTCTCACAGGAGGCTGACACCGCTTAGTCAAAAGACATTTCAAAGTTCAGGCCTGCATCAGGCTGTACATCGAAGACTGCTACCTTGCACACAGTGGCTCTAGGAAGAGGAGAGGGGAAAATATCCTAAAGCTCCTTACATCTCTGTCAGAAGACTCCAGGAAGTAACACTAACTGCTGAACATAAAAACATTAAAAATCTGTATTAGTCAGAAGTGTTTAAGTTAGTTCTTCAAAAACCTTTGTCTTTACAAAATATGCCTGCAAAGCTTAAATCATGCATTAAAGTACAGGCTATTTTACTAGTTAATAATGGAAATACAGTTTGATATTAAAGTACAAAGTAAAAGATCAGTTTCACTGCTTTTACTGCAAGACAAGTGTTGGACCATATCCCAGAAATCTCTCCATTTCCCCACTACCGAAGCTGTCTCCCTCCAAGAAGCATTCCCTGGGCTCACTTACGACAGAGGAGCAAATCAGAAGTTTTCTCAAAATGAGAACAAAGGAAGATCTTGGTTATCATTGCAGTGGAAAAAACACTGGATTTTTGAAATATGAGGATGCACAGAAAGTTCAGGTTTCTCCCAGCTCCCACCTGAGCTCTCAAATAGCAGAAAGATTCTCAAAGGGGCAACACAAATTATAAGGAGGAAAAAAGCGAGTTCAGACACAGCTCTCAGCTTGTGCTGCTGGGGAGCTATACAAATGTTACTGCCCTCAGGTTAAGGAACTGGGCTTTGGCTGGGAGAGAGCTGTTTCGGTTTGTGACAGCAGCCACAGCAAAAGCAGCGAGACAGGAGGGCAGGCAGCTCACTGCTCCTACCCGCCGGGCGGCAGGTGGGAACGTGCCGCTGCCAGGCTCCGAAAAGGACCCTGAGCCACGCACCAGGCAGGAGCCCACAGCAAGGAGCTGCACAAGGGAGGGTGGCACAAGGGCGGGAGAGCTGCAGCTCTGCGTCTGTCCCACAGACTGCCCACTTTGCTCACACCAAGAGCCAGCCCTGGCATTCAGCTGCATCTCATTTGAACTTGAATCACCAAAAAATAAAAAACCCACACAGAAAGGACTCCTCTAAAGACGGACACTAAAAAGCCACCTGTAAGAGCATAGGTTCTGCCCCCAGTTGCTTTTTTGTTTTTCAAGATCAGAGGTTCACGTCTGCTATACAGTTCCCTTCCAAAAAAGACGAGAGTTAAAATGGCCCATTCTAAGCACCGTTACAAGAACTGAATTTCTGGGTTCAGGTATCTATTCATGTTCCCCAAGATGGTTTCATCTTTTAAGATGGTACTACCTTCAGATAGATCCAAGTCAAACCATCCAAACCTACAGAGCTCTGTCCTCAGCTGGAGCAGGCAGACACCACCAGAGGCTTGAGTCTCTCTCATGCCAGGAACAGATCCGTCAGAGTCCCTCTGAACGCCCCTTGTAGGAAACCAGTAACTTTCTCGATAACTTAGGCTTAAAAACTGACTTCCATTACAGCAATGGAAATAGCCAAAACAACGTTATATGAACTTACTTTGTTGAATAAAATTACATTTTCTCAAGTACAATTTATATGCTGCAGCTCCTCTTCTCTGAATTTGGATGTACATTTTGTAGAATAAATACATCGAACTTGTCAAAGCAAAGCCTGTTTTTCTGTCGAAAGTCAGAAAACAACAGTTTCTCCTTGCCTGTTAGTCATCACATGTCAAAAGTACCGTTAAACATATCCTGGAGTAATTACAGCTTTTTATTAGCTCTCTTAAAATAGTTCAAAAGATATTTCAGAATTAAGATGCATATACATATACACACACTTAGCAGAAATTACATTCAGCTACCTGAGTGTCAAGTAGAAGGTTGTGTTGTTATACATTACTGCGCCAAAAGCTTTAAAACTAGTCCTACCTTTTGAAGCTGGGACAGCTTACAAGTACTAAGGCTGGTTAAGGCAGACCAGAGTTTTTGGCTATCTTCACTCCAGCTCAGACTACATAAAAGTAAATATACTTTAGAAGGTTTGGAGATGTCTTCTTGTTGCACTTAGTTTCTCTGGATATATGAATTTTCCACTTAGCATTATGAAGCAGCTTGGTCTTAAACTACCCGTGTTTACTACCTATACCAAACCCTGACAAACCCACCCAGAAGAGTCGTCCGTAGTCCAACTTCTAATGTTGTTCCCAGCAACTACGTTCTTATGTAGATCCCTGTGGGGATAATCACAGCTCAACAGCCTCCCTCACTCTACAAGTTCTGTTTAACCTGATCACAGAAAGTAAAACCAAAGTCCTCCACTACCGCTGCCTGTTGGAATTAACTCCATCCCATTTCGAATTGCTGGGCAGGGCACTCAGCTACACGCTTTTCCTGCCTGAATCTACACGCAGTCACTGTTGGAAGTGGGACAACAGTATCCTATGTAAGCTAATGCATATCCCATTCCCGTACACACAAATGATTCGGTTCAGTCCACCCTCCTTCATAGCGTTGGGACAATCAGTACCTGCCTTTCCTCAGACACCTCTTCTCTCACCAGTGCCCATCATAAGTTGATATATTTAACAAAGAATTGAAGTCTCTTTTCTAGAAGTGTGCAGTAAATAGCAAGTTTCATGTTTATCAGTTCCTTGTTTACTGGGTCACTCAATGAGTTATCAGTTACCATATTCTGCTACACACTTACCAGGCGCTTAAACAAATGAATTACTTAAGCCATGAGCCAAGTACTCCAACAAGCTTAAAGACTTTAAATAGCCTCATATAATCAGTTACACAACTGTTGTTCAGACCTCCCTTGTGCATCACCACAATTTTGTTGTGAAGCCTCATCAGGCCAGATGAACTAGAGCCTGCTAATCAAACCATACACAAGACCTCCATTACCGTAACTACATACCCACAGTAATTACACATCCTGTATTTCAAGCCTTGTGCAGTGTTACTTTTGTCGGTGTCCACTAGGCCTGCCCTTCAGTTTCCTTCTGCTCCCATCTAACAGCAGTTCAAAACCAAAGGAGTCCTGACCCATCTGCCTCCACCTCCTTTACTCTTTGGGAGGCTAGTTCAGCACATCTAACTTGCTTTTTATCACCACTTATCACAACAGCTTTTCCAAACATCCAGCCACTCCATCTTCCCTCATGCCCCTCGAAGCAAACTTCAAGGTGCACAGAACAGAACAGAGCCATGTGGGAAAGGATGCAAAGTGAGGACCTCGCTGCCACACGCGACTCCAGCAAATTTCTTTCGTGTAAACACAGCACATCTCTTGGAATAGGTTAAGCAGCATTTTGTCAGACACAAGACATCTAATAGTTTATTCAGACGCTTAACTCTCATTTACTGTATAGGCAATTATTTCCAGAAGACAAAGTAGGTCAGACAGAATGGGATTATAACTACTTACTTTTAACCAACTAACAAAGTCTTCCAGTAAAAATAAAACACTTTAAAAAAAACCACCACCAAGCGCACTACACGCTGCTAACTAAAGAACAGCTTTCACAGCTTCTGTTTCACCACAGAATGAATGCATCATATAGAGTAATAGCTAAAGGCATATGTTACTCTCATATTTCAAAAGATGTCAAATTTAGGTAAATGAGACTGTGGAAACAATTTCCTGTAAGGTTTCATAAAGGCAAACAACAACATTGTTAGTTTAAAGACTGTCAGACAACAATATCCTTACACCCACACAGGGTCACCTAGCACCACTACTTTGGCATTGAGTGGGGCCAGCTGTTGGAAAATTGGGCAAAAGCAAACAATGCATTGAGATGCAGACAGCACTCAAGAGGTGGATGCTCCATACACATCAACAGAAGCATGATAATGTTCTCTCCCTGTCCTACCCACTCCTACCATTCTGCTCGATATTGTCATTGTCACTGAGCTGACATTTCTGTGAATTTCATAAAACCTGGGATTTAGAAGGCATTAAGCTGAGCTGGTGAAGTTGAATACAGCCTGTAGAAAGCCAGCACAGCTTTGACGCTCACCGACACCCACAGAGTATATGAATGAGTCGAAACATACTTACCAAAGGAAATTAACACAAGTTCAGCAGTGAGATAAGAGAACAGAACAAGCTTCAGAAACCAGGGATTAAGATACCTCTTTTACCTGGAGTAATATAACTTGATTCAAAGTTCAGAATCACTGACCCTAATAAAAAAACTTGTTGACCCTAACAAGATTAGTGCCTGCATCATTCAGGTGGAACAAAATATATATGCAAGTTCATGATGGACAGCTAGGCAATGGCTTGCTTTATTCAAGGACAAGAAAGTAATGCCTATCTATTTTGGAAGCTGCTCTGACCACAACACGAAGAAATAGTTTGGCCACCCAGGAATATGACAAAGGTGAACTAGAAAGCCCCCAGTGTATCTGTTAACATTTGCAAATAGCAGATGGCTCAGAAAGAGTCACACACAAAGCAGAGTCCTCCTCACTGCTGAAGTCAGACAACAAGGAATGACACTCATAGACAGGGGAGATGGCTCAAGAGCCCTCATTTTTGGTACAGGCAGAGAGGCAGGGTTTTGGACATGGTCCTGAGAGAGTTACATTAAGGCAGAAGAGCTTGCACCGAAAAGATGACCTGTTGACAAGTTATGGCTAAGTAGCACTAAATGATGCAACATGCCTGCTTCGTGGTGCCTTGTTCTTCCTTGCGCAGTATCCTGAGGTGGTTAGGATAAGGTATGAAAACAAAAACAGCTTCAGGAAACGTTCTGATTAAAGATTAAATTGGAAGACAGTTTTCATTTACAGAGATACGTTACAATGCAGGCATAAGACATAGTTGACGGTAGGAGCTGTTGCTGACAGCACTCCTGCTATTGAGGGGTACTTGCATGCTCCTCCCCTATTTTTTTTTTTTTTTTTAGGATGGTCTTGTATCAAGCATGAAAAAAAGAGACATGGCTCTAGGGAGCTTCACAAAGGAAATCAGCTGTGGTGTAAGAGACTAGCTGTCCAGGATGAAATGCTAAATGTAGGACACAAAATTATAACCAGACAACATTAGTGGCAAATCCAGTAGAAAACTGAAAACTAACAGACCAGATGAGCTGGCCCACTAGGTTTACTACTGTAATAGCACCAGTTGAAGGAGGAGAAGGTGCCAGTACTGGAGTCAGCAGAGTAGTGCGGAATGAAGAAACGTCAACTGTGAAGGTTCCCTGACTCCATGGAGTTCAGCTATAGTTTTTAACAACCCTAGAGGATTGTGAGCAGCTCTGTGAGGATTTAAATGCATTTGGTACCTGAGCAATAGCTTGGGAAATGAATTTCAATTTGGATAAAAATGCATACTGGGACAAATAACATATTCATGAATGCAAATATGGATTCTGAATTTATCAGCTTTTTAGACATTATCCCCTCAGAGGAAGCAGTATAGATCGCCGCTGTAGTGTAATGGGTACTGAGCTAAAGTAAACAAAACGCTTGAGAGCATTAGAAGGGATAGAAATATGACCTAAATTATAATGGCATTATAAAGGACAATAGAAAACCCCTAGAGCATTAAACACTGGTTTGGGCAACATAATTTCACAAGGAGACATCAGAGAAGGAAAAGGTCCCAGGAAGGACAGCTGAACTGACTTTAAGACACTGTGGGACATAAACCGCCCCTCATCAAATGAAACAAGAAATCCCTCTCCCATCCCAAAAAACAACCCTCACCTCTGAGAACACAAACCCAAGGATTACTGATCATGAGAAAGATGTTACAGAGATTGACTTAAAATCTTGGTCAGCAGAACTGCTGCAGCAATGTATTTTTCGCTAGACCAATGTAGCATTTCCGTACTACAGGAACAGACAGGAATAAAAGCAATAATAAATACAAAGAAATGAACTAAAACCATGAACATTTGGGCTTGTTCAGGAAGTCATCAGGACAGGGAGAGCAACCAATTCCACTCCCAGCTAAGTTACCTTCACGAACGTTACTATTTCGAGCTATGCACGTTAAGCTATGCAATGATGTCACATGCTTCAGGGCTTTTGCAAAGTGCCTGTAGGAGCCGCAAGGGAACAGGTGTGCAGCGCTATAGAGCTGACCTCAGGCCATGCTTCAGGGGTGTGCTTTTTAATTTCTCTTAAACATGCAATAAGTCAGAGGAATATCCGATGAATGCAATAGATTAATGGCTTGATTCTATTGCAAATTCATGGTTAACTTCTTTTCCCAGCTGTGCTTTATAAATTCAGTAAAGCATAAAAACCCATGAGTTTCCTCATACTTCTCTGCACTTCTCCCAAGCTAAACATACTGCCTGGAGTAAGGGATTTTCTTCACCTTAATTCTTTTTCTTGACTTACATCACTTTGGCACTCAGCACACAACAGAGAAGACGAAAGTACCATACCTGAGCATAAGGGCAGACAGCTTTGGGAGGGAGACCTGGGCTGAAAAGCAGCTGTTTCAGGAGCATCCTGGTTCAGACCAGCTGTAGTCACTAACATGACAAGTGATAACACCTCCCAGAGAGGCTCTCTGATGCCTCTTTCTCCCTCACATATTCTTTCCAAGTAATACGGCCTCAAAACACTGTTTTTACTCTACAAAACAAGTATTTAATGAAATTATATGATCTAATTGCTTCTGCATTAAAGGAAGAAAAAACCACCAATTTTCATTTTTGAAT
This sequence comes from Chauna torquata, assembly GCA_013399475.1. Lineage (NCBI taxonomy): Eukaryota > Metazoa > Chordata > Aves > Anseriformes > Anhimidae > Chauna > Chauna torquata. Next base: position 261,821 of record VXAL01014897.1, read on the forward strand.
CTGTTAGTGTCGCATAACGCTGCAAAGCTGGAGGAGAAACGGGTTTCCAGCCTAAGAAAGGAAGAGGTAAAGTCCACTAAATGAAATAACGCAGAGTACATTGAAAGAAATAATCTGTACTTCCACTTCTTTTTCAACAAGTAAAGGCAACACTATAAGCAACAAGACTATTTTCTTTTTTGAAATGCAGGATTCAATTTTAAGCTGTTTCCCATTGGCAAATTACATGTTTTGCCATCCATACTGATGACAGAAATCCAGTACCTTGAGATGCTGAAATTAGGGCTTATGTCATGTTCCTGCAGGTATAGCTGCTTCTGCTTGAAACCTCTGAACTTGCACAATTCCATTAGCACAGGAAAATGAGACATTACAGAGGTAGAAGGTCCCAGGCAGCAGCACTGCAGGAGGCTCCAACTCCACCGCCACCATGTCATCTTCTCCCCAGAACAGGTATTACAGTACAAAGATGACATTTTTGTCTGTTCTTGTTCTCCAGAGTGGAATTTTTTTTTTTTTTTTTTGGCTACTATATGGCTGTCTTTCCAAATGGGATTCCCCAGCAGAGCCAAGCAGTGGGTCTCTGTTCATGGCAGACTTCTGAAGGCCTGAGCATCACCGTCTGCCTCAGGAGCAAAGCATACCTGGAGGGCAGGGCTATCACTGCTGCAAATTATCCTCTCACCTCCAGCGCTTAGTCTAACCACATCCACCAAGGGAGACCTCACACTACTTTAATAGCAATGCATCTGAACTCAGAACTGTTCAAATTCCCTCCCCTGCTATATTTGACAATCAACACTAAGGAAATAGTTATTAGGGGGCCATTTCTAGCACATAGTCTAGCTCTCTCCTGGGGAAACTGTCTGCC
>VXAL01014898.1:1050-35506 GCA_013399475.1 Chauna torquata
GCTTGAGAAGTGGGCCCATGAGAACCTAATGAGATTTAACAAGTCCAAGTGCAAGGTGCTGCACCTGGGTCGGGGCAATCTCAGACAAGAGTACAGACTGGGAGAAGAACTCACTGAGAGCAGCCCTGAGGAGAAGGACTTGGGGGTTCTGGTGGATGAAAAACTTGACATGAGCCAGCAGTGTGTGCTTGCAGCCCAGAAGGCCAACTGTATCCTGGTTTGAATCAACAGAGGCATGGCCAGCGGGTCGAGGGAGGTGGTTGTCTCCCTGTGCTCTGGCCCTGTGAGGTCCCACCTGGAGTACTGCATCCAGATCTGGGGACCCCAACACAAGAAAGATGTGGACCTGTTGGAGCAGGTCCAGAGGAGGGCCAAGAAGATGATCAGAGGGCTGGAGCACCTCTCTTGTGAAGAAAGGCTGAGGGAGCTGGGAATGTTCAGCCTGGAGAAGAGAAGGCTCTAGGGAGACCTCATTGCAGCCTTTCAGTACTTGAAGGGGGCTTATAAAAAAGATGGAGAGGAACTTTTTATGCAGACAGATAGAGATACGACAAAGGGTAATGGTTTTAAACTAAAAGGGGAGATTTAGATTAGATGTTAGAAGGAAATTCTTTACACTGTGAGTGGTGAGGCACTGGAACAGCTTGCCCAGAGAAGTTGTGGATGCCCCACCTCTGGAAGTGTTCAAGGTCAGGTTGGATGGTGCCCTGGGCAACCTGATCCAGTGGGTGGCACCTGTGCCTATGGCAGGGCTGTTGGAACTAGATGATCTTTAGGGTCCCTTCCAACCCAAGCCATTCGATGGTTCTATGATTCTATGATTCCATGATTCTATGACTTCACTTTATTCCTGCTACCACAAGACAGTGATCACTTATAGCTATGGAATGATTTTGTTCACAATGCTCCCCTCCATCACCACCTGAATTTGGATCAATCAACCTTGTAAGCAGGAGCTTCAGCATGTTATTATCAAGAGCAGCCAGTTTTCTCTGCCTACTGTGGTGGTTTTACCCATTTGAACAGCGGAACCCCACCACTACCGCTTGCTCACTCCCCCTCCTGAAAGGAACAGGGGGAGAAAATAGGATGGACAAGGGCTTAAGGGTTGAGATAAGGACAAGAAAGTTGCTCACTAATTACCATCACTGGCAAAACAGACTCAACATAGGGAGATTAATATAATTTCTTACTATCACTAGCAGACTAGAGCAGTGAGAAACTAAAAGCAAACTAAAAACACCTTCCCCCCATCCACCCTCTTCTACCTCCTCCCCCCGAGCAGCACAGGGGAAAGAGGAATGGGGGCTGCAGTCAGTCCATATCGCTTCGTCTCTGCCGCTCCTTCATGGTCACTCTCTGCCCCTGCTCCAGCTTGGGGTCCCTCCCATGGGATGCCATCCTTCACGAACGGATCCTGCGTGGGCTTCCACAGGCTGCAGCTCTTCAAGAGCTGCTCCAATGTGGGTCCGTACCATGGGGTCCATCCTTCAGGAGCAAACTGCTCCAGCATGGTTCCCCCACGGGTGGCAGCTCCCACTTCATCACCTGCTCCTGCGTGGGCTCCTCTCCACGGGCTGCAGCTCCGGCCTGGAGTCTGCTCCTGTGGGGGCTTTCCATGGGCTGCAGCCTCCTTCAGGCCACATCCACATGCTCCTCCGTGGGCTCCTCCACGGGCTGCAGCGTGGAGATCTGCTCCATGTGGTACCCCATGGGCTGCAGGGGGACAGCCTGTTCCACCATGGTCCTCACCATGGGCTGCAGGGGAACTTCTGCTCCGGCACCTGGAGCACCTCCTGCACTCCTTCACTGACTTTGGTGTCTGCAGGGCTGTTCCTCACTCCTCTCTCTCCCAGCAGATGTTGCACAGCAGTTTTTTCCCTTTCTTAAATCTGCTCTCACAGAGGCACAAACAACATCGCTCATTGGTTCAGGTCCAGCCAGCAGCGGGTCCCTTTTGGAGCCGGCTGGAGCTGGCTCTGATCTGACATGGGGCAGCTTCTGGGCTCTTCTCACAGAAGTCACCCCTGTGGCCCCCCTGCTACCAAACCTTTACCACATAAACTCAATACTCCTGCTATGAGACTAAGCCTCAGAAAGCAGTGGTATGCCCAAATTCCTTGTAAGCAAATCAGAGGGTGCTCTGGAAGCCCTATCAGGGACATGTGTGCTGAACATAAATTGTCACCCCCTCTGAAGGAAATGTAGATGCAGAAAGAGTCATTTTACTGGAGGTGTGAGGAACCACGACACTACTGCCACACTTTTCCTATGGGGACTTGAGTAAGCAGAGACCAGTTGGGTGGGTTAATTAGGATCCTGCCTTAGAAACAGTTGCGTAATACTGCGGGAGTTCAGATACTCATTTTAATTTTTCATCCTTGGGTAAACTTCTCCTTTCTGGACGTTCTGTCTCATAACATTTTTCACTTGCACTGTTTTCCCTTTTGCCTTCATATATCCTCCAGTCATTTTATGCGCTCTCTCTGTTTTGTGTGTCCTCTGATTTTCACTGTTGCTGCTTTAGCATTCTGAATCCAAACAGTAAGCGTGGCCTTTGGCCTAATCATTGTGCCAGCTATGTCTTGCTATTAGAATTTGCCCTCTGTCTTCTCATCTGTTTCAGTAATTGACCTCTTTATTTGTTAGTTTAACATTTTCATTCCTTGTTTTAGTTATTGTCATTATTCTACTTATATAGACTCACTAATGTTTAACTCCATAATCATTATATGGAGAGAAAAGCTGCAAGCAATTTGGAACAGTAAGTCCTTCTAAAAAGAGAAAATGCTTTAGAACAGTTTTCCCCTCCACCCCCTCCAAAGGATTGTTTTTCAAAGCTAATCAACTAATGCACCAGAATAAACTACTCTGTCTAGAGAGTCAACACATAGCCCTCTGTCCAGTGAACAAGAATGAAACGGTGCCCCACAAATGCCTCAAGGAGAATGAGGTTTTCTGCATCCTTCACATTCAGAACAGAGATGGTGGTCAAAATATTGACTGCCAATAACCATTAAAATGCCTCTTAGACGTTGAACTGGAGAAATTGTTTTAACATACGCCAAATCTCCAAATATGTTTCCTATTCATGCTGCCCCTGCAGTTTTAATTGGAGAAGTTATGCTTCTCCCTTTAAACTTTGCAGTACAGTTTTAAAACAGATATGTTGTATTTCACTTCAGAGGCAGCAGCTTGGCTCATAAATCTAGGCTCAAATGACCTAGACAAGCCATTTCAGCCGTCCTAAGCCTCAAGGCAGAATCAGCTATGAGTAAACCCTTCTCTCTACCATATTTTCCTTTTAAAAAGTCTGCTTATGAGACTCCCCCTTAAACTTAACATTAGGAAGGTTTTCCTAATGTCTGGTCTAAATCTTGCTTGAAACGGCTTAAACTAGTGACCTCTTGTTCTACCTATAATGAACATAGAGATCAACTTATCCCTTTCTTTTTTGCAGCAAACTTTTTTACATGTTTGAAAGTAGTGGCCCTTGATCTCCTTCCTTATGACTAAATGGACCCAATTCTTTCCATAATTCCTGCTGGATTGTGTTTTGTAGACCTCTGGTAATTTTTATTTTCCTATGGAGTCTTTCCTGTTAGCCCACTCTTGCCTTAACTATGCAGGCCAGTGATTGACATGACATTATTTTGGGGCTTTCTTTAACATGTGCTAAACAGAATATGAGCTTTACCTCATGTGCTTTATATATAATTCAGCTATTCATAGGTTCCTGTATGATGTGTTTATTATTATTATTATTATTTAATTGGTTAAACAGAATTGTTGCTTTACAGCAACGCTAACAAAAAATTTGGATGGTTAGCTCAGATACAGAAGAAGCTGCAGAATATTAGAAAAAGTGTATTTTAATGCTTGTCCTTCCATTCCCTTCCCATCTCCCAGGTGTTGCAAAGTCTCTGACTAGAAAAAGACTTCGAGAGCTAATATGCTCTTTAATACTACTGAGCTACTGAAAGAGAATTCCTCTTTTGACAAGGAAGTAGCAGTGCTGATCCCTGTAAAACTTGCTCACTCTGCTTTCCATGTACAAGGTTAAAGCTTCCCTTCCTCCACCTCTTAGAAAGGACTGGACTGATGCTTCCCTAGCAATCCTAAGACCCTTTCACATAGAGGTGGCTACTTTCAGAAGAAGGTAAAACCTTATATAATACTCAAGCTTCATTAAAAATATTCTTGATCTCCAAAGCTTGTGAGCTAATACAGTGTAAAGAAAGACAGTGCAGGGTGATATTAGTCAATAATAATTTTTTTTTTTGTGCATACACATTTCTTGTCCTCAAACCACTCACTGAGTTATCTTGACTCTTATTTTTCTGGCTCTCTGCATGCTACAATGTAGCTAAGGTTAATGGGAGAGCTGCAAGCAGACTTCCAGGTTCAAGCCCCCTCTTAAAACGATCTCTCCTACACTTGCAGACTATGTGATAGCATGAAAGCTTTACCTTGCGGTTGTTTTCCCCTTGCAAACAGGATCAAAGACAGCATGTCATTATTTTATTTTATTTTATTTTGGTCTGTTGTCTGGTTGCTGTCATCTCTTTCTATTCTGGCTCATCATGTATTGTACCTTAAACATTATATCTCACAGCACTTCACAGTTTGGTTCCACCATTTCTGTGTGGTACATGACACATTTGAGTACTTTTTCCTATCAATATAGCATTTTGTATGATATACGTGACTTTGCTAAGCTAATTGTGATAAGTCATGCTGCTAGATCCAGTACAAATGTCCTTTTTTCAAGGTTTCTCTTATGCTTACATATCCTTCACTTTCTAAGTATGTAAGTTCTGTTTTCTTGATTGATCTATTTGTACGACAATTTCATAATGTAAACTCTGTTGCCATTTTCCTAGGACACAAAAATACTGGCTTTTCTGGATAGTACCTCAGAACTGTCTTGAATATGTCATATGAATGATATAAAGTGTGTAGGTTGTAAGTGTCCTAAATGTCTCAGCATTGCAATTGTGAGCATTCAAACAGTATTTTTTTCCCTTAATCCTTTTTCGTAACTGTTTGGCAATGCTAAGCAGCTGAACAGAAAGCAAACTCTTCTGAGCTGAGGAACCTCTCTCAAATCCCAAATTACACTAAACAAGGTCATTCCTGCACTTCTCAGCAACTCCAGGAAAGTAATTGCATTCTTTCAGTCAAAAAGGAATCCTCAAAGCCATTATCCTTGCTTCTTACACATCTGAATTTAGTCTCCTGCCTTTCAGAAAGCAGGCAACACCTTTCAGATGAAACGTTTGCTCCTGAGAAATAAATTACAATGGGAGTACACGAGCCTAAGTCTTCAGAGGTGAGTGTAAGGGGTTACTCTATATAATTACAGAATACTGTGCAATTAGTCATGCAATGCTGGGTAGGGGGGGAAGCTTCTTTTTTTTTAATATATAAAAAGGAATAATTGAGCAGAACTAGTGGAGTGATTGTTCCTCTGTACACAGCATTGCTAGGGGTACTATGAAAAGATGTCCTCAGCTCAAGGAAAATGTAGAAAATCTAACAGGGAGCATGGCAGAACTTACTCTTCTTCTATTTACTGAAAAAGTGATTGAGAGGCAATCACTGGATTTATTTACTTTTCACTGGATTTAGTTACTTCTCTACAGAAAGCAGTTCTAATAGGTGGGGGGGCATGAGAAGGACTCAGTCTGGTTGACCCACACCAAATGAAGCATTGTGCCTGAATGCCAAAGTTAGAAGAGCTTGTTTGTAAATGACAAAATGTAACTTCAGAGCAAGGAGTTTTAAATAAGATAAAGGCAATTTCTAATGACACACAGGGAACCAAGACTACTGGACTAGTTCCACAGATTGCTAGCACTTGGGGAGAATGTCAAGCCAGACAATTACCACAAAGTACAAACCCACAAATTCCCCAGTCATTCCATCTATGTTTAGCCCATGGAGAGGAGAAGCTGGGCATTGCCACTAACGTGTGTAGCCCCATGTTAAGACAGAGATGACAAGCAAAGAGATTTTCATCTTCAAGGTCTGGAAAATGTTCCCAGGTCAGAACTGGACAGATGAATCTGTCATTTTGCTGTTCTTTGCAGCATCAGGCATGGCCACAGCTACAACTGGGTGCATTAGGAAGAGCAGATCCATGCTCCTGTGGGGTGCAAACAGCCCTCATGGTTTGGTCCTTGCCCAGTATGCCAGATTCATGTGCTCAGAAGCAAAGATGAATTGTCCCTAATTCAGAGAGGGACTCCAGGTTTTTACTGCTATACAAGAGTATTACTACCTCTTTGTTTTCTAGCATTGCAAAGGCCTTGGGCATTTGTTGTAGCTCTGTTTCAGGTGATCTTGGTCTGAAGCACTTAACAGTTAGGTCTCAAGGGGGCTGAAATGTTTTAATTTGAGTGAAGTTACTGGATTTACTTACAGGGGAGAAATGTAATGGCCTGTGGTACAAAAGAGGTGACCTTCAGCTCTGATTTTAAATCCTGTTATGAATTCCTGTGCATAGATATTGCTGAGGGAAGGTTTTAGCACAATACGCATTTAATTTCAAAGTAGTGTTTATTCCGATTGTGCAGAGGTGTTCTAGCATGTATGAAGAGTTAAATCCAGAGAAAGACATTTTAACCAAAGATCAAGGTGAAAAGCCAAGTTACATTATAAAGATACTTAAGCAAATGTACCATATTTAATCTACTCTCATCTTAAAGCAACTTCTGATTTGCACTTTCACTTACATTTCTAATGCAGCGGTATTTATTACCTTTTGCCTACCTTACCAAATGAGCAACAATCTCTAGAGATATCTCCTCTCTGATTAGAAAACACTTGCTGTAAAATAATAGATTTATGAAATATACATGAAGAAACTTTTATTAAAGTTACATTAATAGCCAAATTCTGCACACAATTACACTTGGCCATTGCAAAATCAACGAATTGCACCAGTATAATAGAGAGCAGAATTTGCCCTGACTGAATAATTTTAGCTGATTAAAAACGATGAAATGAGATATTAAAATTGACACTCCTTGTTTGAAATATCCTTGTTCTGTGGACCCAGGATTCATGATTTAGGACTCTGTGTGGAGGAACAAAGCCACTCTGCCAGCCAGCCCTGCCAGCAAGACAATATATACTCAGGCAAATGGTCTCATATATAACTCCGCTTCTGGGAGGTAAAAGGAGGAGAATCTTATTCTCTCCTGCTTTGCACCAGGTCAGAATTAATATTCCCCCACAGCAGCTGATGATACATACCTGAATAAGCTTTACACTGGCTAGCTCAGGTGTTGAGAGCAACAGAGCTGCAGCAGCATGGAGTTCAGTAGAGGCTAAGCACCCAAATATTTACTCAGTCCATTTTGTCACTAGCTTGCTTTGGTACCTCTTTTAGGTTAGCTACAACATGGCGCTGGCTGAGGTCCATACGGTGGGTTTATTACCTCTAAATGCAGAGCAGAGTTTATTAGCCTGGGTAAAGCACTGTGCTAATATAATATATATGATACTGTATAGATAAGGAAGTAAAGTGGCTTTAATTCTTCTGGTCTGCAAGCTAGCTCATGGCTCTGAATTGTCTTTTGTGTTCTGAGGGAATTATATTCTCCATCTGAGGGAACGTCTGGTCTGGGGAAAAACAAAAAAAACCAGCAAAAAATATCTGAGGCTAATGACTGTGCTGAACTATTTGGACATTTAGTCAGGGCTTTGTTGCCAGAGTGCAGACTTTCAGGCAGAGGAACAAAATGGTGCTCAGGAGAGATGCACACTTAGAAAAGGACTCAGAAAGCAAGGGCTGTGTGAGAAGACGTAGCTACTAAAGGAGATAGAGCTGTGCAACCTCCCCATGCTGCTCTGTGGACTGCACTCTCCATTCCCCATTTGCTTTGAACTGGAGGGTTATGCTGCTGGGAGGTTTCTGAACTGAGTGCTCAACTTCTAACAGCTGTGAGATCCCAGTGTCTTTTAGAGACACCCAAGGGCTTTGCACTACTGCTTTGGATGGGATGCCTGCCACCCCAGGCAGCAGACCTCAGCAGGTCGTGCTTGTGCCTGGCTAGAACCACAGCCTCTCCATATGTTCCTTTACTGGTGCTGGTGGCTAGGAAAACCACTGTAATTAAAAGGAGATGTAAAGATGATATTTAAAAAATTGCTCACAGATTCAAGGGTGTTAAATACCTTCTTCTAAATGAGCTATCCTACTGAAGGATAAATGCTGATAAATGCAGCAATAAAGAAGGACTAAAACCTCAAAAAAAAAAAAAAAAAAAAAAAAAAAAGGAAAAAAGAAAAGGGTTTGGGTACACTGACAGGCTGGGAAGACCCATATAGAAGTAAGTTAATTACACTTCAAACAAAGCAGGCTGTTCTTCCCGACTAAGGTATGAGGGACCTGGAGAGAGGAAGGAACTGTAATCATAAAATAAGATCATAGAATCATTAAGGTTGGTAAAGACCTTCACGATTACCAAGTCCAACCATCAGCCTGACCTAACGAGTCCCATCACCAAACTATGTCCTTAGCATCATGTCCACACATCTCTTAAGTACCTCCAAGAGTGGAGACTGCACCACTTCGCTGGGCAGCCCATTCCAATGCTTGACCACCCTCTTCATGAAGAAATTCTTCATAACGTCCAATCTAAACCTCTCCTGGCACAATTTGAGACCATTTCCTTGTGTCCTATCACTTGTCACCAGAGAAAAGAGACCGACACCCTCCTTGCTGCAACCTCCTTTCAGGTAGTTGTAGAGAGTGATGAGGTCTCCCTTCAGCCTCCTTTTTTCCAGACTAAACAACCCCATTTCCCTCAGATGATCCTCACAGTCTTATTTTCTAGTCCCTTCACCAGCTTCTTTGCTGTCCTCTGTGCATGCTTGATTAACCCAATATTCTTCCTTTAGTAAGGGACCCAAACCTGAACACAATATTTGTGGTGCAGTCTCACCAGTGCTGCATACAAAGGGGCAAATGAGATACATGCTTACTCTCTTTCTTCTCTGTTTTATGCTGTAGTTCCAGGTATTTTGTTTCTTGGGGTGGAGGAAAAAGCTGTGTCTTTACCTGAGGAATCTGATTGCTTCACTTAATTTGGCTTTGGTCACAGGCCCCAGGTAAGAACATTTTTACAGTTGCATTTGTTAAAACAGGAATTGGGTGCTGCAGTCCCCAGAGCTTGGCTTGGGAGGAGATGAACTACAGAGTTTAGTCCCTCTTGCCCAATGCCGTTAAGCTTTTCTGAGTGAAACCAGGGGTGCCACTGCGGACACCCACAAACTGATCATTTGCCTCCATGGTAGGCTGGCAGAGAGGCATCTTCTGTAGGCACCACTGTGGGTCTGCGACAGAGTGGCAGAGCAGGTCTGGAGAACAGGACCCCTGCATCCCTCTCATTGTGCATGCTGAAAGGAGCAGCTGGATTAAGATGCCTCCTTCCCTCTGCAGCCCTTCTTATCCACACTGAAATCACCAAGGCAATAATATGTTGGATGTCTGAGGACTTCAGAATAGATGCCCTATTATTTCTCGCTTTTGTTTCGTTATAATACGTGTGACCTTCAACTGCTTTCACACACTTTTCAGTCTGCAGAGAAAATACCATGCTGAATGGCTTAACTGTGATTTCAGTACAAAACTAACCAACAAAAAGAGTGTTTGGGACAAAAGCAACAATGCGGGCAACGACATTCAGAAGTGTTAGAAGTAAATCTAACTGCACACAAAGCAGAGTTCAGCTAAGTGTCACTGCCAAAAACCATCTTCTGTTCTCTGTGAAATGAAGTTGGAAAAGAGCTAAACTGAGTATTGAAACTCACTGGATGTATTAAAAAAGCTGGGAGAAGGGGGATGTACCTGCTCTGGGAGACTGCAGGCACCTGTTTTGCATCTGCATATTTGACAGATGAGTCAGAGGAGGACTGGTCTTTCAGCTGGTGTAAAAATATACAGTGATTCGCTTATACAGAGGGTCTGCTCCATGGCCTATGCTTATTTCTCCCAGGCAACACTTTAGGAAGCAATCAGATAGTACTTCATATCTGATTTTGAGTGTACACCTGGAGGGAGATGCTGATTTCCTCGTTTTTGAAACATGTATCGATAAAATAATAATCTATTTTCATGTGCTTCCTTATCTTCACCTACTCTTCTGTCTCAGTTTTACTGCCATTCAGATTAGGCTTAGTGCTACACATCAGGGATGGAAAATGTGGCCTGGTTGTGCTGAAGGAACAGGGGAAGACCCCCGTTTTACTGAATGAGGTTATGCTGCGACACACGAGTTGCTTTCAGATGCGAGGGATAATGCATAAGCTGATGCTTCATTTGCATGCTAAGGAAGGTCTGAATGCCTGCCCGTTCTCTGCTTGGATCACTGTAATATGCATGAGTGAGAAAGGAGAATAATAACCAGTGGAAGGAGTTGCTTTTATTAACATGCTTTTGCATTTTTTCTTTTAGATTAAAATTTTGGAGGCTAATATTTGCTTTCTTTGCTTATAAGTAAAAAACCATGGGTTTTGTGTGTGTTTCAAATACTGAAAATGGTAAGAAGAAGGTGTCAGTCTTGATTTTTTAATTAGATTTAGAAAGGAAAATGTCCACAAGGGTTTGATAAGAGACGTAAAATGCTCCCAGAGAAAATACCATTTTCATACCAGCTGGTGTGAACAGGGACCTTGATATTTAGCTCGAACTGACGCAGGCCTGTGCTCAGGGCTTAGCCTTATGTCTGGCTGTGTGGCCTCTACTCTGGCTTGCTTTTGAGTACATCAACCTCATTGACCTCTGCTATGCACATTATCAAGTATCAGCACTGCAGCATCCTGTGTGCCACTTCAGGTGAGACATTTGGCAGCCAGCCAGTCAAATCACCCTGCACAAATAAACACTTAAAGGAGCTGGTCCTTGGCTGATGAGCTTTTTTGTTTAAATTAGTATTATGCTATTATTTATTTATTTAGTTGCCTTTTATAAACTGCAGGAATTCAGGAAGGTTTTAATCACGCTGAGGATTTCAGTCTGGCAGGGAGAGGAACCATTAAAATGTCACGTTCTCTGCAACCTTTATATACAGGTCACAGGAGAACAGTATTCTCTATTCCAGTCAGTTTTGCCATTGCATACTTTCCTTCCTCAAATCCAGGAAATGTACAGAAAATAAGGTATTTTGCTTGACACAGAAAACTTGGGATCAAGGAACAACAGACGGTAGAAGTAGCAAACCCTCCAAATATAAGTGCTTAAGAATCAGAAGGAATTAGAATACCTTGTTCATCTATATTTTGCAGCAGGAAATGAATATTTATGTCTCAAATGTTATGTTAAAACATTCTTCCTTAATATGTATTTATATACAACCTTCCACAAGAAGTCTGCCTTCAAAAGCAGCAGGCGCTGACATCCTGTCTTGCCAAAAACACAACATCTCATCAGATCCTCAGAAAGAATTTATACGAGACTTTGTGAAGTGCCTAACAAATAGCAGGCATTCTATTGAAGAAAGCATCAGCATTTCAAGATGAAGAAGTAAATCTGTTCAGTGCTTTAGGAGTTTGAAGCGACTTTAGGAGTTTAAAGTGACTTCTTTAAAAAATGTAGGCTCCCAGCCTAATGTTTCCTCTAGACCCCTCTGGCTAACAAATGACTTGTTTATAACATTTCTAAATATAGACCAGGTAACAGATTAAATCTCACTCAAAGCTCTCTTTACTTCTAAAACAAAAGTAATGAAGATATTATTGTTCTTTGTTATAGTTCTTTGTATGTAAAGAAAGTCTCTGAAAAAATCCTTATTAAAATGAATGTACTTATCTTTTTCATGTAATCTGAATATATAATCCTTTTTCCAAATAAACAACAGAAATATTTTTGAACCCTTTTGTGTCTTTTCTGCGTTGTTATTGACAGCTTTACCCTATTCATTTAGGAAAGAACCGGCACCTCTGGCAGGATTCCTTACATTTGGATTTTTTATTACCTAAGACTGTAACATCCCCTGCTTTTTACTTGATTCTTTATTGTTTCCTTAATCAGTTTCCTGAACTTTCTAGCTTCTAAATTTATATCCTTTTCTGTCATGTTGCCTTTTTTTCATTACACACACACTCTGGGACACACACACAGAGATCACAAGTATATTTTGGCTTTTGTAGGTTCTTTTGTTCTATCTGCTAAAGTCAAGTTGTTTTATAACTAACATCACCTCATTTTTCAGCTGTGGGATGGTAGCTTTTTGGCCATCAAATGAAATATTTAATCAGTTTCCCAAAATTATTCATATTTTTCTCCAGTTCTATCAGCCTATAGTTTTTTTCAGTTTTATGAACCTGTCTCTTTTAAATCACCAATCATATTTATTATTGATTTGAGCTTTTTTTTTTTCTGTCTGCACGTAATGAATGTAATTAAGTCACGATAACTTGCTCCTAAAAAATCTTTGGTTTTAGTTCTTAGATCTTTTGCCCCTTTATCTGCCAAGATGCAATCATATTTATCTTTCCATGACAATATTTTTTTGAGTTGAGATTCTCTGTTGTTGTTGTTGTTGTTTTGTTTTTTTTTTCCTTTTTCTTTTTTTTAGAAATTCTAAGGTAGTTTTTCTACTGACAGATCTCCAATATATATCACTCACATCAAGATGTCAGCTTCTCAGCTTCTCAGCTTTTTTTTCCTTATATAGGACAGGCAGGTGTTTAAGGAGCTATCCATGCAGTTCTAAAGTGTGATATGATGGTCTGAAGCTGCTGCTGGCTTGTGCCCCACCTTGTACTATACTGGCTAGGAAATTGATCTGTAAACCTTCAAGATCACTTGCACAGCACTTTGTCGGTGGCTCAGACATGAGTATTTTGTGTAATTTGAACAGGTATATAAGATGGTCTCCTTGTCCCTTGTGCTACAAACCCTGATCTGCAATATAGCTTGTTCCTTAGTGACGAGTCCATCCTCCTTTGATTCTGCAACAGTAATGTTTTCCAGATGTGTTTTCTCCAAATATCCCTCCTGTATGTTATGCGGTGTCTTTCCTTCTGTTCTTCCTTCATCTGTCTGGGTCCAAAGCTTGCCTGGAAAATGATTTATATAAAAATTCTTGCTGCACAGTCTCATTCCCCACTAATCTGGGAGGGATTAGCTGCTTGATGATTTCAAGCACTGATTCTGATTGAAGACCCTTTAATCAGAGCAGATGGGTCCCACAGAAGCACCAACAAGCTGATCAGGAGGCCTGATAAGAGATCCAGAGACTGTCCCTACAGCCTTCCCAAATGACAAAACTTGAGTAGAAAATACACACATATGCATGCAAATGCTCTCCCCACTCACCTCCTCCAACTGCACTACCTCTGAGCACAGTGTCTACAGCTAGCCCTTCAGAAACTCCCTTGTTAGCTGCTCTGTTTGCCAGGCTCAGCTGTTTCATTCAGCTTTTTGATTCTGAGTAAAGTTACTTCAATGGCTAAGCAGAAAGAATGATGCATGCAATGCCCTTCTGGATTATCCCAAGTTACAAACCGTGGGTGATGGTGCAAATAGTAATATACATGTATAACGCTGAAGTGAGAGGTGGTCCCAGTGATAACAACAGACAGGCAGAGAATAAACGATCGCCAGAAGTAGCCTCAGTGGTTGAAAGAAATGTCTGATTTCTACTAAAGCCAAAAGTACTAAAGAATATTTTCAAGTTTTCTGAAAGACAGACGGAAATGTCTTAGGGAACCTGACGCAAAGCAATTATGGATGCTCAAACACAATAAAGATTTTGAACATGAAAAGAGAATACTAAAAGGATTTTATACTTGACAGTTCATTTCATTGTATTCTCTTTTTATATTAAATTATTAAAGAGAGATATATCAATGTGTGTATTTTCAGTCCCTTTTTGCCAGTTTAGCTTATTGGAAAAGTTTAACATTTCCCAACAAAATATCTTCATAATATTTCACAAATGTTACAGTTTGCCAAGGTTTTCATCCAGTAAATTATTAGCTGTACCATCTGACGGGCTACTCTTCCTTTCTCAAATGAAGCTTCCATCTTAATTTATTAGAGTATGGAGAGTGGGATATGGACAAGAGAATTTGCTAATCATCTTTGAAATATATTTGAACCCTCATCTGTGTTATACCACTGAATTCAACAGTACCATGATTTTCAGAATTTATGCCTACAAGAGCTGTGATAGTATATTAGCATAAAGTAGACATCTAATTCTAGTACTGATGATTCTTTCCTGTTACTGAAGATGAAAAAGTACTAGAGCTTTGGGGGTTACAAACTGACTTTTACACTGCTTAATAATTAGCATGTTTTTAAGTTCTTACAGATCACTTTTTGTAATACAATATGTAGACCACAGGCATCCGTTCTGAGCTATTCACATGGGCACTACTATAACATATTGAGTCAGAGGACCCTTGGGAGAAAGCAAGTCATCCCACCTCAGGGTAAGTATCTAAGTACACTAACATTTACCTGGAAATACCTATCTCTCTCCATTGAATGTAGAAACAGCTTGGAAACTAGTTCAGCGAAGTACTAAACATTTAGATTGCTAAAATTTAGTGAGATAAATCCCACTGCAGGAGTTCAGGCTTGCTGCACAGTCAATGAAGAGGCAGGTGACAAGAACCTGAGTTGGGAGCTGGTGTCTCTCCGTCAGCTATATAGGGACTTCACAAGTCTAACTTTGGCATCTACACGAGAAGGTGCAATTTAAATGCCTGGAGTGGGATACCTATGTGATCAAAACACTTATCCACTCTACCAGGACTCACAAAGAGGCTTACAACAGCACACTGTGTTAAAGTTATCCAGTTCCCCAGAAATTTGGGTTTGCAATGTGCTTACAAGAGAGGTTTGCTATACGCATGTACAGAGCCACAACAGAGTTAAAATCAACTCAAGTTGTCATGTGATACAATTGGGGGAACTATTATCTTTACTTCCTCACTCTATGAGTTATTATCTTCTGCCTAAATGCAGATTATGTGCAGGAACCAGAACTTTTATTTGTCTCAGAGGTGCCATGTACTTTCCTGGCACAATGATAATAAGCAGGACTTGAATACAGCCAAAATATTTTGATACTGCTAACCAATATTTTAAATTCTCTGTAGGAAGTCTACATGTAGGTTCTTCTCACAGACGCTCCCATCCCTGCCACTCAGATCTTCACAGTTAGCATGGCTTTAAGCAAGAACAAAAAAAGACCTTGTTTTAAATTTATGTTGTTGTCTTCTAGCATCCTGGCCAGCTGCAGCTTCTGTTTACTGCTTGACAAATCCTTGGAGTACTGGAGCAGTTGCTAAGCTCTCCTAGCAAGAAATGGGAAAGCTGGACATTGCTGTAGCTCACAACTTGATATGTGCTCCCTGCGGGCAGCTGCTCACCAAAGAAATTTCGGGTGGGATGTGTACTATTTGCAGAAATCATATCAGGGAAAAAAGGAAGTTTACAGGATGTAAGTCAAAATCTCACTGACTGCCTTTCCAAAGGAGTTCTGCTAGCTTCACTAAGAATTAATTGCATGATAAACTGAGCAGGATCTGGCCTTTTTTTGTTAAGTGAGTCATTTTCAAATGACTATAAGTTATGGGGTCTATGTTTGCAGTAAAGAGAAATACTGAAGGAACATAGCTGAACCCATCTCACCTATAAATGAGCTTTCTTTACAGTTGAATTCGAGTGTTGGATGGGCAATATGATATACAATATTGCTGATCTTACTTTGGATTCTGTCTAATGCTTTGGCCAGAATAGTCTGAAGTACTGAAGAAAGTAAGGAGAAGAAAGGGAAGAGAGGAAGATTTAGGAAATGATTATATTTTGAGAGTGAGGTGCAGGTAGAATCACATCTTCTGTGGCTGTCACTTAGGCAATCTTTTGCAAAGCATTTCACATTTCTAAAACTAAATGTGTGAATTATTATACAGCATCACAACTAACTGCAAGGGGCAGCCTGTTCCCACCTATACATTTTTCTTTTCCAAGGATGGAGACTCCACAACCTCTCTGGGCAACCTGAGACTGTATTTGACTGCCCTCACAGCAAAAAGGTGTTTTCTTGTGTTCACACGGACTTTCCTGTATTTCAATTAGTGTCCATTGCCTCTTGTCCTGTCACTTGTCTCCACTGAGAAGAGCCTTACTACATCTTCTTTACATTTCCCTATCAGGGATTTATATATATTAAGATGCCCCCTGAGCCTTCTCTTCTCTGGGTCGAACAGTCCAAGCTCTCTCAGCAACTCCTTGTAGCAGAGATGCTCTCGTCCATTAATCATTTTTGTGGCCCTTTGATGGACTCTGTCCTATATGTCCATGTTTCTCTTGTACTAGGAAGTCAGAACTGGACACTACTCTGCAGGTGTGGCCTCACCAGTGCTGAGGAGAGGGAAAGGATCACCTCCCTTCACCCGCTGGTAATACTTTTCCTCATGCAGTCTAGGATGACATTGTATGGCTTTTTTGCAAAGGCACATTACTAGCTCATGTTCTACTCATTGTACACCAGAACCCCAATGTCTTTCTCTGCAGAGCTGCTTTTCAGCTGGTCATCTCCCTGGTTATATAGGTTTAATGGGGCATTTTTCCCCACATGCAGAATCTGGCAATTTTCTTTGCTGAACTTCAGGAGGTTCATGCTGCTCCACTTTTCCAGTGTGTCAAGGTTTTTCTGAATGGCAGCGCAACCACCCAGTGCATCAACCGCTCCTCCCAGTTTTGCAGCCTCTGCAATCTTTGCTGAGGGTGCAATCTGTCCCATTGCCCTGGACAAGATGCTACACAGTTTTGGGACTAGTATTGACCGCTAGGACACATTGCTGGTGACTGGCCTCCAGATGGACTTTATGCCAGTGATCACAGCACTGGTAGTTTAGGCAGCTTTCAGTCTGCCTCACTGTCCATTTATTTAACCTGTGCTTCATTAGTTTATCTATGTGTGTATTACAAGAGACAGTCTCGAATGACGTGCTAAAGTCAAGATAGACAACAACCTCTGCTCTGCCCTCATCCACCAAACCAGTCATTTCTTTGTAGAAGGCTTGGTCAGACATGAATTCCCCTTCATAAAACCATGCTGACTACTCCAAATCACCTTAATATTTGTTGGAAATAATTTCTGGATTATTTACTCCATCACCTACCCAAGGATTGGGGTGAAACTGACTGGCCTATAGCTCCCTGGATCCTCCTTCTTGCCCTTCTTGAAGTGACATTTGCTTTCTCTCAGGCCTCAGAAACGTCCTCCCAGTCACCATGACCTTCCAAAGATAATGGAGATAGGCATCTCAGTGGAATAACCAAGCCAGCTCTCTCAGCACTTATGGGTGCATCCCATAAGGTCCCATGGACTTCTGTATGTCTGGTTTGTTTAAATGTTCCTTAACCTGATCCTCCAGCACCAAGGGTAATTCCTCCTTGCTTCAGACTTTCCCACTGGTCATAGGAGCCTGGCTTTGCTGAGAGTAAAGCAGTCAAGGCTAAGGCAAAAAAGACAATGAATGCTTTAGCTTTTTCTGCCTTGTTTGTCACCAAAGCACCTGCTCCATTCAGTAGCAGGCCCACATTTTCCCTATTCTTCCTTTTGCTGCTGATACACCTGCAGAAGCCTTTCTTGCTGCCTTTCTTGGCCCTTGCAAGATTCAGCTCCAGGTGGGCTTTTGCTTTCATGACCCTGTCTCTTCATGATTGCACAGTGTATCTAAATTCCTTCTGGGTCACCTGCCCCTGCTTCCATATCTTGTATGTTTCCTCTGTATGTCTGTATTTTGTCAAGATCTCCTTGTTCATTCATGCAGGCCTCCTACTGCCTTTTCTTGATTTTATGCTCATTAGAATGGACCTTTCTTGTGCTTGGAGTAGTAGATACTTGAAAATCAAACGGCTTTCTTGGACCCCCTCTTCTCTCCAGAATGGTCTCCCATGAGATTGTTCCAAGCATATCTCTGAACAGGTCAAAGTCTTCTCTCTTGAAGTCCAGCATTGTGGTCCTGCTATTTGTCTCGCTCCCTCCTCTCAGGATCCTTTGTTTGAAGGTCACTGCAGCCAGAGCTGCCCCTGATCATCATGGAGCAGTTCTTCCTTGTTTGTGATATCAGGACCAGCAGATCTTCCCCCTCACCTCCTTGGTTTCTTCATTGTCTATGTCAAGAAGTTACCTATGCACCCCAGAAAACCCCTGGATAGTTTGTGCCCTGCTGTGTTGCCCCTCCAGCAGATATTGGGGCGGTTAAAATCCTTTGTTTTTTGGAAAACCTCATATAATTTTTCCCAGTTAGGTGACCTGTGGCAAATGTCAGTGTCACCTGTCTTGGTTTGACCTTTACTCCTGACTCATAAACTCTCGGCTTGCTCATCACCTGGACCCAGGCAGAGCTCCATGCATTTCACAAAAGGGGCAACTCTCCCTCATCACTGTCCCACCTTGTCCATTCTAAAAAGCCTTCATCCACCCATTGCAACACTCCAGTTGAGTGAGCTATCCCACCACACCTCTCTGATCCCAATGAGATCGCACTGAGAGAAGCACTGTAACTGCATACAGACCTCCTGTTTATTCTCCATTGTGTGTGCATTAGTGTATAGGCACTTCGGGGAGGCTGGGACTGCCGTGTGGTTGAGGCGCAGTCAACTCAGAGTCTTCTCTGGGTGCAGGTCTCAGTCCCTCATCTGCTGTTCTGTAGTTGCAGATTTGCAGGTGGAGCACAAGCCATCTTGGTGCCATAAGTCAGCTTCTAGCCTTTTCCATCACTAGAGTCTCCATTTCCCAGATGGATAAGCTCAGACTTGGCCTGCCCCTCCTTCAGTACTGCTGAGGGTTTAGGGTCTTGAAGCTGCAGGATTTTGGAGAAGATCTGTTCAATCTGCTTTGAGCAGGTGGTTGGACTAAGTGATCTCCAGAGCTGCCTTCCAACGTCAAATATTCTGTGATACAGTGACACTGCTGCACAGATCGCTGTCTCTGTTGGTTGCCTCTGCTGGCTGCAGTTCCCTCCCTTCCCTTCCCTTCCCTTCCCTTCCCTTCCCTTCCCTTCCCTTCCCATGTTTCCCTTTCCTAGATGCAGAGCTGCTATATCTAATCCAATGCACAACACTCTTTTGTTGTTCTACTTATATAATTCATTTTTGCAAATTAAAAGAACAATGGACCTATTTGGCCCAAGGACTTTTCCATTTGTGTCGTTCCTAAGCAGACTTGAGTACCAGGGTCTATGAGCAATCACTTTTTACTGACTGAATGGTGCATCAATCCATATTTACTGTTATTATTTTACAAATTTTGAAATCTGTAGTCATATCTCATTCAGATAAATCTTCTACTGAAGTGAATGGAAGTTTACCTGTATAAGAAACAGATAATAAATGGATAAGACCTTCAGGTTTTGGCAGGCTAATGATTATAATTTAACACTACTATAGCTCTTTCCATCTTCAAAGTGCTTCACGAACATTAACCATTCTAATTAATTTCATTTAGAGATGTTCTTACTGTAACTTTTCCTCTGCTGAGCACCGTAGTACACTTACTGCTGTATTGTAATTCAAAGGTTGTTATGGTAAAGATTTTGACAAGAACAGAGAATCCCTTGTGAAAATTTGCAATTGTGCTAATTACATCAGAGATCGGATGTCAAGATTATCCTTGAAAAAGATCCTAGTATGTACCACAGGTGTACCAAGTCTCTCAACAGAAGAGCTAGACTTGGCCAATATACCACTTCCTCTGGCATTTGCCTACTGTAAGGATAAACAGATTTAATAACTTGCAAAATTGATTGAAAGCCATGTTAATGTTCAATCTCAGGCTCAGAAAACGCAGATGAGGAAACAAAGAACCCATGTAACTATCTTACCACTGCCAGTCAACTTGTCAAAGCCAGATAAAGTCGGACAGAAGAATGACATATGATTGTAAGGCAGTGCAGCATCTGTGCTTCATAATTTTCCTATCCTGAGATGCATTATTCAAAGTGTTATCTTGTTAGTCTATCTTACTGAGAGATACAAAAGATGGTGTAATAGATGCTTATCAGTCATTTGACAGATTAGTCCAACTTCCACACTGAGGGGAGTTGGCTGTCAGTTTAGAGATGTCTCTTTGCAGGCCTCATACATGTGGTAGGGGTAGATTGTGAGCATAACTGCTTGGCCACTCAGAGGTGCAACAGGAGATGCTCTTCTGCTGAGCTTCACAGGCTGTCTGAACAGCTTTTCTTGTTATTTTTTTCAGGCAAAGCAGTATGGAATCATCTCTTGCAAGCCAGGCAGCTGGTGTGCCGACACTGTAACTGCGTGCACTAGAACACAGTAGCAGTGTCCATGGGGAGGTACCCATCAGCCTTGGAGCATCTTGTGTAAGCATCTTGTATGTGGAAAATGGCATATGACTATCTAACTAGAATATTTAGAGAAGTCAGTACCATTTTGCAGGTACAACTAGTGAAAGTGACCTCAAAATACAATACTGTTTCTTGTAGGTATTGAGAACGTGAAAAGAAGGGGAATCTACCAACAAGAAGGGAGTCTTGGGCTGTGGCAATGTTGCTAACTGAAGGAAGTCCAGACCCCCAAGGCCAACTGACCCTACTGCTTCCCAGTCACAGTGCTTAGCCCCCTTCATAGACCTCCTAGTTGGAGGGCTCCAAAATGGAGCAAGGGGATGAGCTAACAACTTGGAGGCAATCACAAGCCCAGTGCTGAGTCTCCTTTCCAGTTCTGTCACTATTTCAGCAAACTTCTACCGAATCCCCCCATATTTTTTCTGGGAAGCCCAGATATTTCCCTGAAAACTGAGAACTATGTTACAAGCTGTAGGATGTCATGAACCTGTGAGAGAAATTCATGCCATATAGAAATCACAGCTCTGGCCTACACAGATTCATTTCAGCATTGTGTAGTTCAGACATCTGTTTCTGTGGTAGTGAGTTGATATGTGTCTGGAATGACCAAGTGCAGAATCAGACCATAAGCATTTATCTGTGTACCAGTGGATATCTGATGTTCAGTAACATGACTGCAATTCACAAGGGCTCCTAAAACAGCCTTTCTGATTTCTTTTTGAAAGATGGTTGGAAGACCATCCAGATGTTTGTGTAGGAAAAAAATCTGAATTTAACATTGGTTTTAAAACATACAGTGGTATTTAACAGAGTATTATATTCCTGTAATGGCCAATTCAAAATAGGAATAATTAATTTAATTATTCATTATCATTATTAAATGATGGATGTTTCCGGAGGAGTTCCTATAGAATCTTATTGCATTTCTAAAGAATTGCTTTATTTTAATTGCTGTTCATTCTCTTTCTTTCCCATCACTATTAAACTCCTTAACTGATGATGATCACTATGGTCAAGGGTCTTAGGTTCCTGCATTTGGGACCTGAATAATACTTTCTTTGTTTATGATTTAACACCACAATGGATTTCTCCTTTTTCATATACTGATACTTCTTTGTTTGCAAAATATTACTAAATCCCAGCTGTTTATGTTATATAATTTTCTTAGTATATCTACTCTTCCTCCTGAGTTACTGGTTGCTTCTGAAGTGTGATTTTAAAGATGTAGGGTTTTAACCAGCAGTAAATAGCCCTTCTGCACTGAAGTTCTGTTACATGCATTTTTCCAACCAGCTCTGTCACAGTTTAAGACCAAAAGACAATATGGAGGCTAATATTTAACCAGAGATATACGCAGTTTTATGAATCACATGACTTCCCTGTCCCACAGGAGCAGTGACCAGGGCTGGTAGAGAGGCTGGGTTTGTTGGTGCAGTGGTCCCAGCCATGGGGTGCATGGTGCTCGGGCCAGGCTGTGGGGTCCCCAGGGTTTCCCAGAAGTCTCTCAGCTTCTCCTTTTTCCTGGGTTCCCTCTGGAATCTCTGTCCCTGGAGTCTCTCTGAAAATTCTTTATTTTCCCTTATTGTAGGATTGGGTAGAAAACACCTCCCTGGTGACTTGTCTCTACAAATCTCGCTTTTTTTCTGATTTGCTGTAGGCACTGTTGGTACTCACAGTCAGCTCCTGTTGTTGACGCTTACTCAGGACACTTACAGACAAGTTCACACTTCCTGGTGGTCAACAGAACAGGTTGTTTCCACAGCTTAGCTTTTTATTTTCCTTGAGCACACAAAAATCACACAAAAATCATTCAAGATTTTTTTTTTTTTTTTTGGAACAAGAGGTTTGTCATATTTCAACTACTTCTGAAACAAAAAGTCAGTTACAGTTCACTGGCTTATGCTAACAGCTCTGCTAACTAGGTCCAACTCATGCTAACTGCTACAAGCCCTCAGAACAAGACTTGCTGTCACCAACAAGTTGCTGACAAATTGCATGGTTTACCTGATGCCACTGGATAAGAAGGCGATAGAAAACTGGAATTCAGGGTTGACGTTCTGCAGTTTAGAAAGTATAGACCAAACAGAGAAAAAGGTTCAAAAGTCTACAAACCACCTGCTTGTTCTGGGGGTCTCCTGATATTGGAGGAAATTTCATCTCTGGAATAAAACAGGGAGATCATATTCCAGACTGCTGTGCAGAGCAACTTCAAAGTAATTAATTTAATCTATTTTTTTCCCCAACCCCCTCAATTTGCTTGCACGAAGAATTTCTCCTTTCGAAGTTTGCTCTCAAACCCCACAGAGCACCTTGAGCAAAGGGAGCACCATCTCAAGGGATCAATCAGTCCAGTACTAGCATTAAGTACAATCCCTATCACAGAATCACACAGAATCACAGAATCATCTAGGTTGGAAAAGACCTCTGAGATCATTGAGTCCAACCTATGACCTAACACCACCTATCTCTTCAGGATCCCCAGGTGATTTGCATTTTAATGTTTCACTCTGATTCCTCTGAAGCTATGATTTTACAGTACAAAATTATGCTAAAACTGTAATAAAAGGTGTTTACTGTACTTAATTGTCACAAGTCATACTATTAAAGTGTTGAGAAATATTAACAAGGGATAGGATAATATCACCATATAAAGTTCATATACATTTTTAGTGGCTGTAAAATATGTTATAATTATTTAATATCTTTGCAACTGGTTGTGTTTGGCTGTTTTTGAGAATTAATGGGAGTGGGTAAGGAACTGTGCTGTTATTTCAACTATCTGGAAAAGGTAGAACAGCCTCAGTTTAACCTGATAGTTACCTACAAAAATAATCAGGAAGCAAAATGTAGGTGTCTCCCCCCTTCCTCTCAAAAAAAACCCAAACACTAAGGCAAGAGTAGTCTACATCTTCCAGGTGTACTTGTCCCCACAAACGTATGGATTAGACTACCAAAGCACTCTCTACTCAGGGACTGCATCTAAAGAAAACCTTCAGAAACAGCAGAAGCAGGTTTTATAATCCTCACTACCTGCCAGCTAAATGGCAAGCTTCGTGTAGGAGAGAAGAAATGGGTGGAATAGTAATGGTCATGACCTATGAATAGCATATTCTAAGGTATTTAAACAGGTGCTTAGGTGTGATGTCCCACCATGGGCAGTGAGGCTCACTGCTTTCACATCCTGCAAAACAAAAGGACGCTGGTACCTCAGAGGAGAAATCAAGCACCAAAACGTCCAAGCTGAAAATCCCTATTCAGCTCTCATCCCAACCTTGAAAAGCCTTACAAACTGCCTGTAGCAGTGCCTCAGTTTTTAACTTTGAACTCCCCAAGAACCTCATGTTCTGCTTCGGTGCCTATCCAGAAGCACCCAGTCTGGAGAGGACAAATGGAAAGTGCTTAGTTCTCCCCCAAGTCCACATAGACTTCCCCCTGCTTGAAGGGGCTCAGGCTGATCAGGCATTGTCAGAAACTGTTTGCAGCATACCTAAACAATGTATATGACAAAAATACAATGGTGGCTGCTGCTTTCTTTGAAAATGTGCACAGAATGGCCTCACATCTAAGCATTCATCCAGCTACAGCAGACACAAATTCAGCTCCCTTCCTCAGCTGAAAAAGTTGAAGCCCACCATCTTTCCCCAATGTCCGAAAGAATTACACAAGTTCTCTGTATCATCTTACCTCCAGCACTCAGATATGACCTAAATCCTATTTTTAAATACCAAATTCTTATTTTGAGTGTAGGGCTGAATGTTGAAATCAATAATAAATAGAGTAATGCCTGATAATCACAAGGGATGTTTACTTGCATTTTGATGCCTAATTTATTTTGACAGCCCATTTAAAGTAGTCAAAGTATTGCCTGTATGGAAGATCATTTCTCTTGTGGTGCCATCTTATTGCAGGTGCTTTTGATTTCAAGTTCTATCTACCAAGCTAAAGGAGACTTTCCAAGGTGGATATCTCAGTTGTGGACTCACGGCTCCATCTGTGTGCTATAGAAATGTTGGCATTCAGAACATAAAACCACTTTGGTGCGTACAAGTATGTGCATATGTTCGAGGGAGGGAAGGGCGAATTAAGGATAATGGGCTCCCTTTTTTTTTCTGTGAGAGCTAATGCATAATGGCTGGACAAGATGGAAGCTGTGTTTCTCTTTGTCTGTGTGCCTTCTTCGTGTTTTGTGAGTCATTGTGCAGGTCATCTAGTATGTGAGGGTATCTATTTTAGCTTGATATTATGTATGAAATAATTAAATAAAATAAGCAATACCAGATTACTGAAAAACAGCTTGACAGTAAATGGCCAGTCTAAAAACCTACTCCATTTCTTCACAGCTGGCCTTGCTACCAGCCACACCTTACAGCAGATCAAGTCAACAATATGAGCTGCTCACTCTGTTTTAGGTGCTTTTTCTGAAAGGACTAAATTCTGCCTTGTATATCCACTTGCTACCTACCCAAAGCCGATGAAGAACCTCAAAACAGAATTTGACCAAACAAATAAAAGATGGCTTAGGAAAGATGGGACTAAAGTCATCCTCCAGACACCACCTTGGGGGATGTTCCTTTGCATGACACTTATCTGGGGGGCTCTTTTCTGTAGCTGATCCTAGCACTGTCTCCCTTCTCTGCCTGCTTGCCAGCTTGGCTGTGATTCAGCCCTGTAAACCGAAACTGAGACTGTAAAGCAGCTAACAGAGCCCTTTGTAACAGGAGAGGGAGCTCTCACAACACCGACAGAGAATTTTTGAGGGTGCTGTTTATTCAAGGCATGCAGAGAAGGACAGAAACCTGTCTTTGTTTTTAGCAAGGAGGAAGAAGGTGCATGCACGTCTCTTATTAACTCATGGGAAGCAACCACAGTTTAGGCTGCCTACACCACAAAAAAAGACTTGGGATTTGAATGTATTTAGGAACTACAAGTATCCACAAAACCTGTAACTGGTTGGCCCATTTGTGCTGTGAATCATGGGAAAATGTCCACATCAGAAAGGAGAAATCCTATAGCCTTCCTCCTGGAGTCAGTTGAACTGTTCTGCTGCTGGTGGTCACAGTGGCACAATGTGATGCCCAGCATATGAGGATCCAAGGTGAGGTTCAAGACGGCAGTGAAACACAAACAAATCCATAGCTCACTGGCCTTGTTTTGGGAAAACTTACTGATGTGATACTAGGAGAAGAGTCTCTTCTTTTACCTCAATCCCTATTTTCCCCCAAAGCCCAGAAAGCTGTGCTGGGTCTGGCCAGGATAGAGTTAACTTTCCCCACAGCAGCCCATACAGCGCTGTGCTCTGCACTTGTAGCTAGAACAACAATGATACCACACCAGTTTTTGTCTATTGCTGAGCCATGCTGGCACAGCATCCGGACTCCACATCCCCCAAACCCAGTGGGCTGGGGGTGGGCAGCAGCTGGGAGGGGACATCACCAGGGCAGCTGACCTGAACAGACCAAAGGGATATTCCATGCCATGTGGTGTCACACTCTGCAATAAAAACTGGGAAAGAGGAAGGAGAAGGGGGGCTCTTGTTATGAAGACATCTTGACAACTGCTACGCGTATTGCAGTCCTGCTTCCCAATAGTATAGCCAAACATCACTCGTTGATGGGAAGTAGAGAATAATTTTTTTTCTCTTTCTCTTTCTCTTTGCTTCTATGTGACTTTGCTTCCCCCCCCCCTTCTTTTCCCTCTAATTAAATTATCCTTATCTCAACCCATGAGTTTTTTTTTTTTTCCGTCTTACTTTCTTCCCCCTCTCTTCTTTTTTTTTTTTTTTTTNNNNTTTTTGAGGAGGGGGAGTGAGAGAGCTGTTGTGGTGGAGTTTAGCTGCCCAGCAGTGTAAAACCACCACAAAAGCTCATTTTGCCTTTCCAGAAATATGCCCTGTATATTTACATAGATGGAGAGTTAACCTAAATAGTTAATTAATGTTTCCAATAAATTAGTGTATTCAAATGCCTTTTTTAAGAAAAAAGAAGAGAGAAGTTTTTTATTTAGTAAAAAGGTCTTAAAAGAACTAATGTTATTCACTTCATAAAATTTATTTCTGGATATTTCCAACAAAACAACAACCTCAGAACCATTCCTGGTCAGTGTTGTCCTTTCAGCCACTGATAGAATCTTTTCTGCAATCAGAAACCTCCATGTCTTTAAAAATACATGTCAGTAGTGAGCTATGTTTGATCTGCAATTATTGCAGTAACTTTGGTAAGGGACAGTATTTTTTAACTGTTTAACGTTTTTGGGAATATACAGTAGTTGTCAGTATTACCTAGCTCTTCCTAGAAATTGTCAATCTTTCCATAAAGTCTTTACTTATTTTCTGGAGATGTATGTTAGAGCCCCTAGGTGATTTGGTAACCTGCGTGAAAACAAATGTGTACCTCTTCCCTGTTCTTTGCTTACAGCCCTTCTACAGAAATTTTCTTGCACAATAGAGACATTATTCCTTTTTGCTTTTTATTTGTGTGCTCAAATGACAGGGAGAATAGTGACAGCACAGCTACAGGGAAATGAAAACATAAAAATGTGTAAGAACAGATCCTGCTCTCACTCATAATGATGTAAATACCAAACTTCTCCATTTGCTGCAGTGAGCAAACTACTGATTTTGGCCGTCAGCTTGCACAAGCTGACGGCCAAAATCAGTGCATGTTGAATACTGTGCCAAAGGACATCATTATTAGTGTCAATGATGCTCTCCTTGGATACTAACATTTTTTTTCATGAGGAATCTTGGTATAAATTCCAGAGGCCAAGGAATATGTCACTAAAAAAGAATGAAGCTAGAGACTCCAAATGCTAATTGGAAACTAACCCTTTCCACTTGTCATTATAGATGACAGGAAGAGCAGTGAGTCATATTCTGTCATAAATCTGAGGAATGTCGAGCGAATTCAGAAGGAGTCTTCAAATGGAGATCAAGTGTAGAAATTTTCTGTAGATTTATGAAATACACAGAAATGTGATGAAAATGGTTTATGACCTTGTGAGGCACAGAACCAACCACATTTAAACAAGAACGTGCAGCAGCAGAACATCATTGTTGTGAGTAGTGCTAATTCTCAGGCAGTTTTGACTGATTTTCCAGCAGTCAGAAAATTCACTATGGGATGTAGTTCTTATTGTCTTGATGACACATCCAGCTTGTGAAACTGTTTTGGTTTAAGAAAAATGTTGCAAAATTATAAAAGTAGGTATCCTTATTTACCAGTAGTGCAGGAGTCAGAGCAGTTGGTGGAAACATGGAAGAAAGTGTTATCAGTTCCTTCTTCTACCTGATAGGTTTAAATCTGTATCAGAAGTCCCTATATGCCACTCCAGCAGGGATTTCCAGGTGCTGTTTCATCCTGTAAAAAGCATTAAATATAGTCCGGAAGAGGTTTTGGAATCTGACTTCTGTGCTGGCGAGCTGCTCTCTGGCTGGAGAGCCAGACTCATTGCTTTGCTGTTTCTCGCAGAAAGTTCTTATATGTGTTATAAGTTGGTAGTATTGGTGATAGGATGGCAGTTGGACTAGATGATCTTGTAGGTCCTTTCCAACCTTGTGTTTCTATGATTATATGATTCTATGATTCATTGCTTGGTACTGAAGACATATCTCAACCCTCTATAAAATGTTTAACCAATTATTGGGATAACTGTCTAGTGAGGAAAGGAAGACATTCACCTAAGAAGGAAAGTGGGGCTACAATCCCTACACCATTATGTGCTTAGTTGGCTCTACAAGGGCAGTAAGGCATCTGCGAATAATCCAATATTTAGTCCAGCCTTATGGGTGGTACAAAATGTTGATTCTTTTTCCCTCAGGTGTAGAAGGGAGCTGAATCTGAATCACTCACACTCTTGACATATATNATTTTCTAAATGTAGGTCATCATCACTTTCATCTCTTACAAGCTCTGTGAGTGAGGTGTCTGAAGTCATGAAATGACAATTGGACAAGAAAAAAACAAAACATTGTAAGTCTGTTTCTTCTGGAATAATTTTTCTAATTCTTCTATTTGCCATCCAAATAGAAAAATTGGTGATTTCTATGGCTTTATTTTTGATGAGGTGATCAAGTCTTCCATGCAGATACTCTTAGAAAAAGGGAGTTCAGCCAATTACTTTGTCATAAAATTTATGTCTGATCTTGCAGTAGAGAACAGAGCAACAAAACTGACTGAGGAACGAGACAGCAAAACGTAGAGCAGGTGAAAGATTAGAATTTCTGTAGGCTTAAAACTGATTGTTAAGAGGGAATTTATTGAACCTTATAAAATCCTCAATAGCATTCGTAATGTCTTTGTAGTTTACTGTTTCCTTTAATATAAACTGAGGAATTATATATATGGAACAGATGGAAAGAAACACATTTTCCATACCAAGAATCGTAAGTGCATCTTCCTGTAGAAAGGTTGTTGAACAAGGAGTGAAAGTTCTAACCTATATTTCATCCATGTGGAAAAAATATAGATGAGAAGTTTTGACCACTGAACTTTGTATTAAGTTATGAACTGCAAAAGCTACCTCTGCCTACTAAATCTCTTGAGACATTGATTTCTGGAAGGAATAAGGAATTATTCTAGAATTATTGCAGAATTAGACTGCGGTGAATGCTGGGGCATGTCAAGTCCCTGTGAAGACAGGAGAAAGGGAAGATATGCTTAGCAGAACCCAATGTGTAATCTTTTGAAAGACAGTCTTTTTGGTTTCTCTTTGTATATATATTTTTACCTTTATAATTTATCTTCTAGTGTGACTGAAATCTCTTTCTAACTATTCCCTAGCATCCGTGCATTTGCAGATTGTATTGGTATTCTTGACATGCCATTTTCTACACATAGAGCGTTGTCTCTGAACCGCCTGTCTATACCTCTCACTCAAAAACATTCTTCAGGACTATTTCTGGGGAGATTCACTGAAGAATTCTGCTGACTGATGAGCTCTACCACATGGTCATAGGTCATGAAGAGAGGAAGAACTTTTGCGAAAGAATCTGGAGATCTGCAGGATGGTAATGAAGTTACTCCCAAACAACTGCATAGTCTGTGAAGACTGGTAAATACCTCTTAAGGTTGATTTAGTCCATTGAGGAGTTAAATTCTTCTCTGGAGGTGTTGTTCTCCTTTCACCATGAGCAGCGCTGTATGGCACAAAAACCTGTCAAAAAGCCAAATCCTGAGTTCATTTACATTGAAATTATTTCAGATTTATGTTAATGTAAAAAAAAGTGAAATGATGATAATCAATATAGTACTTCCAGATGAAATTACAGTCTAATGCTGCTTCCTCTATTATGTCAGGGTAAATCAGGAGGGTTTTGATAGTGATTTTGGTGTCGTCAGTATGGATTTCTAATGGTTTAATTAAGACTAATTGGAGCTTGTATCTCTGAAATTGGTGTTGCACATGTATTTTAAATAAAGAAGGATGAAGAGGTATATCTCAAAGTCATATCCATGTTGGGGATTCAGTGACCATATAATTAGACTTAGATATCACGTTTCCCTTTACTTAAACCATTCTTTACTGACTAATTTCTTCTTTATTGTTACTAGCGTTGGACTACTTCCCAGAAGCTTGCTTTGCAGACCAGTGTGCCCAATGCCAGACAGTCTACAAGCACAGAACAGATCTGTTGTGCAAAATACAAGGCTTAAGAGAAAAAATGAGTACAATCTATATGTTGGTAGATGTTTGACATAGGTAGACACAAATATCTCTTTCATCCTTTGAAATGGTTTAATATAGTACGGTTTCAGTCCAGAGAAATAAAACAATGCTGAAATGTCACTGTGCCTGAGGATGTATTGGCAGAGCACACTCATTTGGACGCAGTGCTGTACTAACATGCTTATATCTCTTATGGCAGCCTGCCTGTTTGGAGCATGGGCAAAGGACACTGGATCTATGTACCCATCCATAAAAAGCATACACAATGAAGCAAAGGCACTCAAAACAAGAGATGGAAAACAAGAGATGGCCTCCATCTCTGTGAGAATATGGGAGAAAAGGATCATGCAGACAAGGAAGAAAGATTGAGTAATGTCATTATGGATTGGCTTAGTAAGGAGGATCCATAATGTAATATCAAAAGGCAAAATTCCTTATTTTTCTCTGTTTCCAACAACAGAAATCCCATACTCTTCCCCCTTTACACTTGCTATTTACTTCTATGATATATTCCTCCTTTCAGTCCCACTCCCTGTATTTATTAGCCAGATAATCCATCTTTACCTTACAGCCAGTGCCATGATTGCAAATCCTACAGGTTCTCAAACTGGCTATAAAGTAAAACTCTTTTAAGAGCTTCAGGATGGTAACTGGTTGCATAAAGCAGATTATTCCTGTCTGGGGTTTCCAGGAAATTGTTGTATTCCACTTATTACCTGTCTTTGAAATGAAAACATCAAGATAGCTTATCTCTGAAATGCTATACTCCACAGTATACGAGACCAAAAATGTAATAGCGTCATGAATTTCATATAAAATAACAATACATTTATCCAAGATAGCTTTCTCCCTATTCTGCATCATGAAATCACAGTCAATAAACTTATACACGATTGCACCATATAAATGTATTAAAAACCTTGATTGACTGAACTAATCTTTTTTCAAAATAAGCTGTAAATAAGTAAGCACGGTGCAGGATATAAACCCAGGCTATACGCCCCTCACAAAAAGACAAATCCAGACATGTTCTGATATTTAAGAACAGTTTAAGTGAAATGTTAATGGGCAGAATGCACTCTTGATTTGCCCTGCAAAACGCAAGTAATCCAAGCAGCCCTTAATGGTCTTCCTATCTATTGACTATCTTTTGCTGTCACTTAGGTCTCGATAATTACTTGGTCTGCAGCAAAGTTGCAAGGAGGTGTAGATTTAAATTATGCATAGCCATAGAGATGTGGATTCATTCTACTCAATTTAGGTACCTTGTTGAAATGCTGGAGTTAGGAATCTGGTCATCCTAAACTCCATGCTCAGTGGAAAAATACAGAAACCTCCAAAGGGTGATTCAGCTCTTAAATGGGCAGAATTGTCCTCTGGAGGTCACTACAGAGAGAAACTTGAGTAAAGCTGGTCTTCACTTCTGAGCTTCAGTTAGGTTGGTTTAATCCGGAGATAACATTTTTCTCGTACAGTGAAATGAGTAAGCTCACTGAAGTCATTGAATTTGCACTGATGTAAAATACATGTAAGTGAGAGAAGAACAGCTCCAGATATTTTAGCAACTAGACGTATCCATGGAAAAAGTAGTTCCTCTTAGCTACCAGGAATTGGACAGAAGATAAAAAAGGCACATTTAACTAGACATATTAATTTGGGTATTCCACTAATTAACTGCCAACTACTTCTTCATGCTCATCTTCACATCCTTCCAAAAGTTAATTTCTGCCAAAACTTTGTTCCCCTGACCCAAGTGCCCTGAAGTCACATCTCCTTTCACTGACCTTTAACAGAGCCGATGCTGCAATGGCATCTGAAGATATAAATGAACACCCTGTCTCTCCCCCGAGCCAGAAAAAAACTGAGCTCTCTGTGAAGCAAAACTAAACACTAAACTCCCGAGCCTGTGTGCTAAACAGCGACGTTCCCATGGACTCCTCTGAGTCCAGGGTTTTGTGCAGTGACCCTGTAACAAACATAATCTGCTGTCGTTTTGTCTCTCTCCTATACTCATTTGCCTGTAATATTGTTTGTAATTTCCATGTTTTAGATTTTCATGTAGGGACCCTGCCTGAATATGTCTGTAAATCACCTATCACACAGCTGATGCAGTAATACAATAATAATAATAAATTAATAATGGGCCTGTTCCTTAGAAGTGTCGAGAACTGGCAACTGACATTGATGTCAAACCCTCTCAGAGGAATCATGTCATTAATAATAAATAATAGCAGGAAAATAATAATATCACATTCTGTTTTTTCTCACTGCTGTGATGATCAACTCTTTCTTTCCATTTGCTAACTACGTGCATATGGATCAAGTTACAGAGGACATATACCTGCAGTCATACTAGCTAACTGTCCTACACAAGCTCGGGGTTGTCTTCGTGCATTTGGCTACTTAGTGAAATTTGCAGAGCATCCACATCCTGAAAGCAATATATTTGAGGGACCAGAACTCCAAGTGTCCTGCAAAATAATGATGTGAAAAAATACGTACATAGCTAATTACATGCAGGGTCATTTTAAACTTGTTTCATTTAAATCTCTAAATAGCTAATATCCATACTACCCACCATCTTCTCTCCCTCATTAGAATTTGGCTACTTTCATATGCCATTGAACTTCCCCTTGTAAGCCTGCATATCCAGATACCCTTGCAGCCTAATCTAAGGCATGAGTGATGCAAGAACAGTATTTGTTTCAGTGCTGGCCGCAATGCACTTTCTCTGCTGCTACACAGAGGACTTCGTCTGAGGCTGTCAATCAATCATCCTTCAAGCATAAAAATCGCTTTTGTAACGAAGGGGTTATTATCCACATAATTCTCTGCTTTTCTTAACTGCTGTTTTTCTGAGTCCCTCATGTTAAGTTATTACATCAAAGTTGATTGAAAGCAGTTAAATGGTAATCACTTGATTTTTAACGTTGCTGGAATCTCAAAGGATTGTGTTACTTGTAATTACAGCATTTTTCTTTACTTCACTTTGAATCTTAGGAGACAATGCTTTCACCAGTATTCCTGGTTAATCTGCCTTTAGAATAGCTTTGTTTCTTCAGCTCATCAATTTTCATAATGCTAGCCAATAAAAAACAAAACTGCACAATAGTTCCTCTGCTATGTAGCAATATATATAT
The DNA here is from genome assembly GCA_013399475.1 of Chauna torquata. Lineage (NCBI taxonomy): Eukaryota > Metazoa > Chordata > Aves > Anseriformes > Anhimidae > Chauna > Chauna torquata. The sequence continues at coordinate 34,203 of VXAL01014898.1, forward strand.
ATATTTTTATTGCCAAGACTGACTAAAACCTTAGGGGATTTCTGCATCTTTGTTTACAAACACATGTGAATGAAGTCTCTGTTGCCTGAATTTTTAGAATAATTGGCATTCTTATACAATGAAGTTAATGAGCACAATTATGAGAAGAAAAAAGAAAGGGAGAACAAGAAAATGCCATATATATTAGAAAAAAAAAAAAAAAACCTTACAATTACGAATACTGCTTTAAAGTTTGGTTTAGGATGTTTTTTATGCTGCTTTTGTTGCATTTTATTGTGATGCAAGGCCACTAAATTAATAACCCAACATCCAGAGGAGAAGTAAGGCAGAAGCAGCAGTGCTATGCCACACACAGAAGGGAGAAAATGGTGAAAGCCATATTTATTCTTGTTAGCAATACAGAATTCACTCCAAATGCATTTACTTCAGAGTCCAATTGCTACATCTTTGAAACAGAAAAAAATACTTTATCATTTTTGAGGCAACATGCCTAAAACAACATGCCCCCTTTTGTTTAGGAGGAAAGCCAACAACGCAGATGTCATGGTGGGAGTCTGTTATAGACTGCCTAACCAGGATAAAGAAGTAGATGAGATATTCTATAAGCAGCTGGTAGAAGCCTCACAATCACTAGCCCTCATTCTTGTGGGGCACTTCAACTTACCACATGCCTGCTAGAAATACAATGCAGCAGAGAGGAAACAGTCTAGGAGGTTTCTGGAGTGTGTGGAAGATAACTTCCTGACACAGCTGGTGAGTAGCCAACTAGGGAAGGTTGGCTCCTTTCGCTGGACCTTTTCCTTACAAACAGGGAAGGACTCGTGGGTGAAGTGAAGGTTGGAAGCTGTCTTGGGCATAGTGATCTTAAATTGATAAGAGTTTTTGATTCTTGGAAGAGTAAGGAGGGGGGTTAGCAGAACCACCATCTGGGACTTCTGAAGGGCAGGCTTTGGCCTGCTTGGGAGACTGGTTGGCGAAGTCGCTTGGGAGGCAGTCCTGAAGGGCAAAGGAGTGCAGAAAGGCAGGACACTCTTCGAGAAGGAAATTTTAAAGCCGCAGGAGCAGGCTGTTCCTGTGTGCCAAAAGATGAGCCGACGGGGAAGAACATGATGAGCCTGGCTGAACAGAGAACTTTGGCTAGAGCTCAGGAGGAAAAAGAGGGTTTATGATGTTCAGATGAAGGGGCAGGCCACTCAGAAGAACTACAAAGATGTCGTGAAGCTATGCAGGGAGAAAATTAGAAGGGCCAAAGTCCAATTGGAGCTCAGTCTGGCTACTGCCATTAAAGACCATAAAAATACTTT
>VXAL01014898.1:35973-50698 GCA_013399475.1 Chauna torquata
TCTTGAGTTCCATCCCTCTCCTCTCCTCTCCTCTCCTCTCCTCTCCTCTCCTTTCCCGTGAAAGCCCACAGTTGTTGACAATAGTTGTGGGCACAAATTGATTATTCAGGATGTATTTTACAATACTTGTGAGCCTTACATAGGTTCCACATGAACACTCACAAATGTTAAACCAGCAAAAAAAAAAAAAAAAAAAAAAAAAAAAAAATTTTTTCAAAAAATTGTGGGTTTTTTTTTTTTTTTTNGAAAAAGCATTTTTGCATAAAATCATAAAATTAGGACTTTGTCAGCTCAATCCTTCACAATTACTGCTTGTTTATATTTGTTTCCCACTTCATTAAGGTGTTATTGGAGAGGTCCAAAAAGGTGCCTGAGTATTGCAGTTCTCAGGACATGTTTTCACATAGCAGGATTTTGAATTCATGCATTGTATATTAAACAGGTAGTTGATAGAAGGTATAGGCATCTATATGAGCAGAACCCAGAACTCCCGCTGTCTGCCCCCCAAATAATGCCCCTTGTGAAGGGGTACAGAATTAGCACTCACTTTCTGGCCTAGTGAAACTTGGATCTCTTCTTAGATCACCTACTCTTTATAGAACTTAGATAGGGCTTAGTTCCAGAAAAGTGTTTTTAACTGTTGCCTTTGGAGTACTGCTTTTCATAACTATGGAAAAATGTTATGCTCTGAATTTCTTCAAGAGAATTCCAGCATTATAGAATATATTCAAAAATATGTCTCTATACCTTAAGCTATCCTTGTAAACAGAAAACCAATTTGTTTTGAAATGATAGCTTTATAGTTCATTTCACTACACTTACTTTAGTAGGTTTTTGAGATGTTATGGTATTCACTATGGGAAGAGCTGTTTCTTACCCTCTGGTAGATACTTTCAGTAGACGTCAGATGAAAACACGTAATCAATGTCACCGTAACATCTCTGACTGTAATACTCCCAGGGAGGTCTATTCAGAAACGATTTATCAGTATGGGGCTGTTTAGGGTGCTAGTGAATGATACATCTTTTACCCACAAGCTGGTCCATTCTCAAAAGTTAGTTGTTTGCATACATTACAGGCCATGTATATTTTCAGGGGAGGGAGAAGATTGAAATTACTTTGTGTAAAAATGGAAGAAAATGTAAATATAATTCCTAATTTTAGTGAATCTTTTATAATAATTTGGGTATTATGAACTTTCATGTTGTCGTTCTCCTTAGCTATAAATCTGTTTACCTGAAAGAGATTGTACCTGAGTCCCATCAGCAGAGACAGAAGAAAGCTTCATCCCTCTTAGTCAGACAAACCCAGCTAACTGGATGTAGGTAATGACAACAGTTGTGTCAAACAGTGAAATGGAGTAGAGCAAAAAGGTGTATGGTTTTTGCTTGCACCTACAGAAAGAGACTCCAGAGTGCTACAACCAGTATCTCTGCTGGAAGAAGAGGAGGTTTGTCACTAGTGTTAAGCTGGGCTTTGAGTATCTGGCAGGGACATCAAAGATGAGCTGTGAAACCTGAGTTGCCTTCTGGACTTGTTGGATATAGGACATAAGTGCAGGCCAGTTGTAATAAGGGTGTCACAAAATTAGTGGCTTGTTTCAGAAGCTTTGCTATATAATATGATCCTTCCCTTGGCTAAGGTTGTCCTCTAAACTCCTGGCTGTGAAACTGAATATGAAATGTTCGCCTATGAAATACTGCTGAATTGTAGTTTTGTGTTTCTGAACTGTTTTATTGTCTCCCCCCAAATGCATTTCTCCTTGAAATAAACGAGATCTGACTGTGAGATGCTATACTCTCTTGTGCTTCATCCATTTGTACAAATAAAGTTATTTAATTTGTCTTATGCAGCACTTCAGTGAGACTTCTTGTGTGACTAAGGACAACTGGCATGAGTAAGAGCTCTTAGAATCAAAGGCTTTAAAATGTTCTACTCTTGTTAAATTGCTGATGGCAGTCAGTGAGTGGCTCAAAAAATGACACAAAGAACTGCTTATGAGCAAACCTAATTTGAAAGCAGGTGCAGAACATGCTTCTGTTATCCAGCAGAAGACTCAGTTCACAAGTTTTCCATAGACTACAGAAGGAAGAATGTTTAATACAAAAGGATTGTCTCATTGACCCAGCTTGATCTGTGTTTCAAAGGCAAAGCTGGAAGTGTACTACAATAAGTTTCACATATTGATCAGTACAGGGAAAGAATGACACAGCTCAGCCCATGTCATTGTCCTTTTTTTCTTTTTCTTTTTTTTTTTCCATTTTTTTTATCTCCTACCCCTACTTCTTTTCAAGGAAAAAAAAGTTACAATTAGTTAATCTTAGAGAGATTAGACTTCCTTTTCAAAATCTGGACAAGATCCTGAGAAACACTGGTATCCAGAAGGGTTTTGACTTCACACAACAAATAAATATTTTTAAATGAAGAGGAGGCAAGAAAGACATAAAATGGAAATATTTTTTTCTTTCCTTTCTTTCTCTCTGTTTCACATACACACAGACACACGCTGGTTTTGTAAACTGAAATGAATATGAGCATCGCTGTTAATAATCTCTCAGCTCATCGTTTTCCATTTTTGTGGGGATAATGAAATCAATTTAAAAAGACTAACAACAGACTGTTTTCCCATGAGTCAAAACTAATTTTCTGATATGAAGGAAGGAGTTTTATACAGTAGATAGTGTGGAGTATTGGAAAAAATTTAATGACTTGGATTTGGATTGGTTGTATTACTCACAAGTGGCATTGTATGAATTATATAGGTCAGCTTCAGCAAAACCAGATGTCTTAGCTACCAAAAGTCCCATTTGCAGAAACCAGAAAGAGGAATTATAGTTAATAATGAGTTTGTAAAAATCCTCTGATGGAGCTGTTGCCTCGTTACTAAAATGGATAAATGTTGAATGTTGACTCAACTAACCCATACGTACTCATCCACCTAGTGGAATTTGCATCACCCACTTTACGTCTCTGAGGCAATGCAGAGGATCAATCAGTTAAGCAGGGATCGCACCAAAGCCAGCACACTGCTTACTGTCTGAGACAGTCACTAGAAAACTCAGTTAGTACAATTACATTGGCTACATCCTGTAAAAGGACATTTTAGCCTTGTTTGCCTGTAACAAGCTGAACTAGGCCTCCCAGAGCTCCTTCCCACTGTGGAGGATGCCCAGGTCTTTATCCTCTCTGTGAGTTCAACAGCATATCTTTGAAAGACTAAGAATAGTTCAGGCTTTTACAACTGCAGTGCAGTGTGGTGCAGGAGGAGAAAGAGATGCCATCACACTTTTATGTTCCCAAAGCCTGGTATGAAGTCACCATCCTAATCACTTCTTGGAATAGGTTCAGGTTTTGTCAGACAGGGGCAGAAATTTCATTAGAATCTCCTAAATCTGAAGGATTGCTTCTAGTAGAGCTGGAAAATCTTTATAAAGCTGTAAAGGGAGGTAGGCAGAAAAATCTTCAGCATGGTCAAGGTTAACTTGTTCTGGGCATGCTCAAAAGCAGAACTTTGGGTCCAAAGAAACTTTGCATGTAAAAATGTGGATGGCTCAAAAGTCCAAGACCTGTATGTATCTCCCTGTCTGAGTATAGGAAGGGAGTACAGGAAGGCTGGAGGACTCGTGTTTGGATGGGAGACATGCCAGTGGCCATGAGATGTTTCTACCTTTTCTGAATCTGTTTGAGAAAAGTGACCCCAAACCTCTATAGAAAGATGTATCCATGTATGAAAATCTTACCCTTTCCATCTGTGTTTTCATGTGGGGCAAATTTACCCACCTGTGCCAAAAACCTCGTTTCTATACATAAAAAGCCTTTGGAACAAGACACTTTTTTTTTTTTTTTTTTTTTTTTATTTGGGTGGTTGAAACCCTTTTTTTTTTTTTTTTTTTTTTCCCAGTGGCATAGCTTGGTTTCTAGGTCTGCAGGTCCACAAGACTTTGGACATGAAAGCTGTTACATTTCCATTCATAACAATTTTATTTGGCTTATTGCTTGCAAGAAAAACAAAACTATGCATTTCAGTCGTTATAAAAGGCCATTATTAATTTATTCCTGATACGCTAGAATTTGATAGTCTGTCTGTGTGCTTAAAATGCCTTTGTATCTTGTTCTTTGTTATCTCTTAGGCATGTAATTTAATTAACACATGTACAGTTCTTTGAAGATACAAAGCAATATATGAATGCTAAAAGTACCAAATTAAGCACCTGTGAAAACAGGTGAAGCCGTGGGGCAGCAGGCAGGAAGTACAACATACAAGGAGCAGTGCTTAAAGGTAATTATTCCTGTAAAGGGCAGGAGCAAGAATAATGCCCCAAAGTTGCTGTGGGGAGCAAAAATACCAATGTCAACCACTGGAAAAGCACCTGTTTTTTGCTACCATACAGTGCTGATTAATCATGTACCTGCTGCTATTTTGTTCTCCAGTTCCCCTTAAATATGATGGATTATTTTTCATGGTGACTTCACTGTGCAGTCCTGGGAATGAGGAAGGGAGGTACCACAGGAGAGCATAAGATCTAGCAGTTTAGGCCCATATTCTGCCAACTGTTAAAACAGGAAGAAACTGGATTCATTAAGTTCATGTGAATAAAGTTAAACAGATTCATACCTGTCAATTTATGGTAGTACTGAGTAATGGGTAGGCTACATTATATCATCTTGCTTAATCAGGGCTACATCTCATCGGAGTTATTTTACATCAGAAGGTTATGGTGTAACAAAACTACTTTAGGACTTCAGCTGGGTCAGTAGCATTAGTCTCATAATACCACAGTAAAATAACACAACAGCTTACATATGGGGATGCAAAAAGCTCCAAAGAGAGGAATGAACTGCCTGTCAAAAGAAATTTACAGACTTGGACCCGGTAGCTTTCTGATAGTTTGCATGCCTTAGGATCCAGTTTTAGGTAGGAAAGATGAAGTCAGTCGCCCAAACACAGATATTTAGTGCCATTTGAAATGCTTAAGCGTATCTGAGCCTGGTCTAGCAGCTATGGTGCAAGCCCTATGGGGGACTCATGGCCTTCCAGAGCAGCAGCTGAAGCTCAGGAGACCATTGATCTGCCTGTCCTGCCTGCTAGCCTTGTGTGGATGTTCAAAGATGTTAGGATGTTTCAGATGGCATTGACTGCCTATGCTTTTGTGACAGAATCCCATCCATGCAGTCAAGTGTCACTGTTTGGCATCGGAAAGAGCAGTAGTGTCATGGCTTCTATTCAGTATCCATGCTGTTAATCTCTCATCTGGAACCTTTGGATGCAGCAGACATTGGACCAGTACTACAACTGTTATTAGGTTTTAACTAAAAGAAAATAAAATTGCTCCAATGTATTTTTTGGGTGGAATTCCCTACCAATGGATAGGTTCATCCTATTTAGGTGTTGTCAAGCATTTTGCAATTGTCATGACTTATTATGGTACCACACTACAAAGATCAGCCAATCAACATCAGTACCACATCATAGATTAATACAGGAAAAGCACTTAGTTTGTCTCAACTGGAAATTGTTCTTTGTGTATTTTATTGTGATCTTAAAATTTGTTACCTGGTGTGGGAACATTTTTTTTTTTTTTTTATACGTGCTTTATCTTCTTTTGGATGGAGGTGGGGAGGAGTGAGCAAATCAGCATATTTATCAGTCTGACTGACATGTTCTCTTTTGATGGGTTTTATCTCGCACATGTTTATTATTTTATTCACAACAGAATCCCTATTATGAAGTGGGTGAATGTTACTATTCATTCATAACGGATGCACATAAAACGACAGTCACTGAATCATTGCCTTTTATATGTCAAGGAAATCAGTACAAAGTTGGCTGTCAGTTGACACAGTTATATCAGTCAGTTTGCAAAGGATAGGTATCCTTCAGTACCAACTATACCATATTAATTTCTACTGTATAGATTGTGTTGCTGTGCTATCCCAGCTTGGTTTTGTTGTTGCCATTGTTATTTTTAAAAGAGTCACCAGATATCATGAAGCAAAAGTCGTTATCAGCTTTCTTAGGTTGCATTGCTGTATCTCTCTCTATTTCCTTTGCAGATAAACAGTGAACAGGCAGAAGGGTTCATCTTTTATACAAATATGTAAAGCTCTGTTGTTACTAGTCTTCCAGTTTTGACTTTCATTCTAATTGCCCTGGGAAAACAATTTACAGATTTTATTTTATTTTTTTTTTCTTTCCCTCTAGAGATGTGTAAATTTTCAAATTCAATCATTATAATGATGAAAACATGTTGAAGAAACATACTGAAAGAAACATATACCTGTCATGGAATTTTTTTTCAGTATATCCAAGTAAAATCTATCCTAATCACTGCACCCATTTTTCAAAGGCAACAGAACAACAAGACATATCTGGAATTGGAGTTAATGATGACAGCTGAAAGATATAATAGTGTGTGAAAAAGCCTATATGTAGAGTCACATTTTTCTTTTTATTGCTAGTTCAGTGTATCTTGTATATTCTCTTGATGAGTCTATGTAGTCTTAGTTTCTGTAGAGGTTTGAATGAAATTAAGGAGGTGCTGTCATGTTGTTATCAGCAAAAAGTTTAGATTTTTCTAAAAGAAAGCCCCCACATGCCAACATATCAGCTTTTATAAAGCTCTGCTTTGCTGTCCTGTACATGACTGAAATGTGAGTCTAGCAGTTCATAGAATTTAATTTCTTTTCTTTTTTTTTTTTTTTTTTTTGCTTCTGTAGAAATAAAAAGAGCAAATGCATGTACCTGATCTAAAACTAATCCATCTATATTGCCTACTGCCTGAATAGGTTGACTAATGAAAACTGATGATTATCTGCTTGGAAAATAATGGGCAAATTTTCCTTGCTGTAACTTCACTGACTTCAGACTGTACTGTGTTTTAATTATAGCATGTCCAAACTAGACTCAACAAAGAACTAGTAGATGTGCTAAAGGGTAAAATCCTGCTTTGGTTGGGTGTCAGACTATTACTATTATTTATTTAAGTGCTTCTAACGTGACAGTCTTGACCTGCTTGGTCTTTTCTTCTGCTAATGGCTGTGAAATTGAAACAATTCACTTCGCATTTTAGACTGTCATTAAAAAAAAAGCCCAAGAATGCCAGAATGGAGACATTTTTTGTCCATTTGTGTTGCTACAAGCTGCTTAAAAGAGTTACTTTGCTGCACTGTTCACAGTGAAGAGGACATAAAACCCTCTTGCGACAAATTATTGTACTTGGAGTACAAAACCAAGGTAAATTCATTTCAGCCACTCTGTGATTAGTCATTTTTGAAGATCTCAGACGAAATCTTTAACATCAATGGAAAGCTTCTTGTTCAGTGGCATTATAATTGAATTCATAGTGCCCCCATCACATTTCTTAAAAAAATCATGAATCTTCAGTTCCTGTGGTGAGAAACTCAGATGAGGCAATGTGAACATTGAATAGTGCTCGGATGCCTTGTCACTGTGAATGTGTGTTTGTTTGGGGATCTGTACAGAGTAGTACAGAGGGGAGCTGCAGGTTCTGGCTCTGACATTAATTTCATTTGGGAGCTTTTGTAGGTTATTTCTCCAGCCTCCCTTTTCTATTTTTTTTTATTCTTTTTCTTTTCTTTTTTTTTCTCTTTTTCTTTTTCTTCCTTTTCTTTTCTTTTATTATTTTATTTGATTTTATTTTATTTTAATTTACACTTTAAAATTTTCACTTTCAAACAGAAGTGATCCTGTTTTGGGGTTTAGTCAAGCTTTTGTCAAGTTCTTTATTGATGAAATACACAATATAAATGATGCCTGAAACTTATACAGATCCACAGAAGTAAACATTCAACAAGCAAAGAGTCTCCAAGGATACTGATGTAAGGCAAGGACAGGAGCATAGGTACTAAAATCTGCTCAGAAGTGAAAGGAGCCAAATGGGAGGCATCAGAACATGAAGGAAACACAGATGGCCTCCTTGTACTACTCACGGTTCTTCTCTTGCTCTCAGCTTGTTGACCTCCCAGCCTTTTTCCCATCCCTTTCCTCCCACCTCAGCCTCTCCATTCACCAGGGTCCCACTAACCAATTCAAATGTAGTCTTTCTCAAACTACAGACTTGCAGCTGACATTGGCTCCTCCATAGCTACCTGCTTTATTTCCCAGTGTGGTTGGAAAGGCAGACTACAAAAGATTTAGGCTCATGGCAAAAGAGTAAGGAGAACAGGGAGAGGGGTGCTACACTGATGGAAGATGAAACGAGGACTTTCCTGCAGATTGAAAGAAGGCCCTCCTGGAATATTCTGTGTGGACCGAATCTTCCTTATGTCCATCAGCATAAGCACTGGCATGAGCACACAGCTAACACCTTGTAAGAAACCTATCCTCCACCTGAACCTGTCCTTCCCTTTGCCCTTGGAAGCAGAACCTTCACCAACAATCTTCCCTCCGCTCCATCGACTCCCCACAGGAACAACCCTTCCTCATTAGTCCCTCCAGCAGCAGTGACAATTTACATTCCTTCTCTCCAGCTGCAGATCCCAATTTTCCACTCCCCAGCTCTCCAGAAGCTACCTCAACTTCTGTCACAGCCCATGAGCCAGTGGAGGAGGAGGAGGAGTCCATCTTGCTGTTCACGTCTTTGCTCTGTCTCCTCAAAGAACCTCCTGCAAGTCAGGCTGGGACTGTGGGCTACCGGACTGTGGTGGTTCATAACCTCACATGTTCACACGTCCAGTGGGGTTGAAGAATTTAGCATAAGGTGCAGAGTTTTTAACAGCCCAGAATAATTCTTCAATTTATCCAAGCTGTCCTCTCTGCAAGTAAACTGAACAATTAAAGGGCATTCACTTATTTTTCATGCATTGAAATTATGAATTTTTCATTACGTTCCAATTCACTTTTTTTTTTCCAGCTTCATTAACTGTCTAGTGTGAACTTTATTGTCTACACGTTCATGTACTTTAACTGGCTGGTGTGTTTGGGGGAATATTTTGCAGACTCTGTCTTCTCTTCCTCTCCCCTCCATCTCTGCACAAGTCTTGTTATTCTCTGAAAGGAGAAAGAGAAAGAATGGGAAGAATAAATAATAATTAAAAAGCATGTTTCTTTTCAGGCAGCAGCACTCAGCGCTCCGCTGCAAACCATGCTGTGTAGGATCTGGTAAAGCTTGACTGGAAACATTATCATATTAAAAATGTGTATATTTCTTTATTCCATTAGAATTAATATTTTGCATTCAGTGGAGGCAGAACAAGGGTTTCAAGTGGATTTTGCTCCAACAAAAAGGTTATTTTTTTAAATGGAGCCTCAGAGAAGTGAGCTTTTAAGACCTTATTAAAGTCAAAGTTGGAGCAAATAGACTGGCAGTGTTACAGCCATTTCAGGTGAAAAAGACAGGGCATTTCAGAGACTCCTCTGAGGATGTGTAATGAAAACTATTTGGAAGATATCCCCATCGTGAATGACCAGCTGCCTCACTCAGATCTATCGTGGCAGTTCAGGGATGAAATAGAGAGTGACCTGACCTGATTAAACCTTGACAGCGCCCCGCTACCAACAATACACGTCTAAGTGCTGCCCCCATTCACAGGCATGCGTGTGTGCTGTTAATATCTTGGGCTGTGTTTATAAAGTCATTGAAGTCAGCATGATGTTGGACAGTGGCAGGAACAGCCTATTCCAATCTAATGCACAAAAAGGTTGTCACACAGGAGGAGAAAGATTACATTTAGTTGCAGTATAGCTGTGAAAGTTGACTATTAACTTCTAATACAGCCCTTTTTATTTTTTATTTATTTTTTATTATTTTTTTTCCTTCTGGAAAGCTGCAGAGACATGGCATTAAAATTTCGACTGCTAGAGAAAGCGAGAGCAAGCAGGGGCAGATTGGTGAGGTCTCAGGTCAGGATGTTGTGTCGCAAGTGCAGCCATCCCTCTACAGCTGGCAACTGCTGCCCTCGAGCCTTCTCCACCTTTTAATACTAAAGCTATGTGGGCTTGTTTCAGTAAGATTCATAGCCTTTTGAAAGCATAGCCCTGCATACTAGCAAGTGAGGAGAGAGAAGAGAGAAGAGAGAAGAGAGAAGAGAGAAGAGAGAAGAGAGAAGAGAGAAGAGAGAAGAGAGAAGAGAGAAGAGAGAAGAGAGAAGAGAGAAGAGAGAAGAGAGAAGAGAGAAGAGAGAAGAGAGAAGAGAGAAGAGAGAAGAGAGAAGAGAGAAGAGAGAAGAGAGAAGAGAGAAGAGAGAAGAGAGAAGAGAGAAGAGAGAAGAGAGAAGAGAGAAGAGAGAAGAGAGAAGAGAGAAGAGAGAAGAGAGAAGAGAGAAGAGAGAAGAGAGAAGAGAGAAGAGAGAAGAGAGAAGAGAAGAGAAGAGAAGGAAAGGAAAGGAAAGGAGAAAAGAAAAGAAAAGAAAAAGGGCTCTGAAATAAATCCAGGCAAAAGTGCTGAGATTTTGGCATAAAATGTTTTTCTTTTGGCTGTTTAGGTTTACAGCATCTCACTAATTAGGCAATGTAAATGCTACAAGGACTTGGGCTGTGTGAGTTCATCATACTTGCTTTGGGTCAGCTTGAAAAATCCCGGTATCCTAATATGTGCATGTCACTGACTGCATTTTAATGTTTGTTAATTTGCATTTTACTTAGGTATCAACTTCTGAAGTTTGACAAAAACGTGAAGAATTGATAGCATTTGTTCCTCAGATGGTCTCTTTTCCATTTCTTAGATGTTTCATAGTAGTAGTAGTAGTTCAAGCTTTATTGTCTGTTGAGAGGGAGATGGAGGGAGAGTTTCATGACCAATGCAAAGCCATTCTAAACCCACTAGAGTTGTTTTGGACTGCCTTGTTTCTATCACTACCTTCATCAGACTTGAAGCACTTCTCTCTTCAGCGGTAATTCAGAACAGCAACCTTCAACCACACACCAAACTCTTATCTCAGCTCAGCTCAATTGGACATGCATTTTGAATCATATCCTTTCTAGCATCTGAAACAAATAGTCTGAATCAAATTGTTCCAAAAGCTATGTAAAAGAGTAAAAAATTTTGAAGATAAAAAAATTCCAAGGTTCATGATCATGTCATAGTAATGTTTTAATAACTCTCTGACCCAAGCTCTCCTCCTAATCTAAGGTCCGCTAAATAAGAGATGGCAGAAGGTGACAGTCACATAGCAAAGTTGTTGGCTTTTCAGATATTTACGCTGGCATTAGCATTTCTTTCTTTCTTAAATATTACTTGTTGATTTATAGGGGTTTGTGGAATATAAAGATGTCTCTTGTTTGCCAGGATATAACCACATTTTATGAAGCTTATGGTTCAAATGGAGAGAAATTGTACATATTGGAGTAATTCAACAAAGCTATGGAGATCTGTTCTAGGTCTAGAACAAAGTATCCACTAGTTACCTTTAATATTTATATTACCTTCTGGAGACATCATCTGTGATTAAGATCTGCAGTGGCAGCTCATCTACTCATCTGTAGGATGAGACAAGTTTTAAACAGCTTTGATGAAAATGAAGTATTATTACCATTTTATAGCAAAAAAATTAGTCCATGGATGCTAGAAGGAGAACTAGGGACTGGATCCAGATCTTCTGAGTCATGGTTTGCAGAACTGATATTTCTGTTCTGATGCATAAATAAACCCTTTCTGCTCCATGCGTAAAATCCCTGACAACCTTAATCAAGCTGGTATTTCAAAGTCTGATTCCACATTTCAGGGTGAAGGCGCGATAAAGAGGGTGAGAAAGAGAGAAAAACATGTCATACCTAACTGGAAGAATTTACCTCTGACATTTGTGGAACCTATCTGTGACTCAAACGCTGTCATGAATGAAAGGGTGTTTACTTTTAGGCAAACGTTGGGAAGCCTATTTTTTTATCACAGTGTATGGTGAAAAGAGCTTTCTGTGTATGCTCAGGATGGGGCAAGAAGAATTTTGTGAGAGATTCATTCCAACCCATGCCACTCAGCCAAGGCCCCTACCTGCTGCAGGGCTGGGCACTCACTATCCCTTGAGATTGATGTATGCAACCATCACTGTGATTTTTTTTTTTTTTCAGTGGGGTTGCTCAGAAGTAACTAGGGGCAAAATTTGGACTGTGGTATATTTATTACTGGAAACAATGCACAGAGTGGAAAGAAGACAGATTTTTATTTCCAAGCTCAGGTTGAATCTGCAGGCTGGCAGTTGGAACAAAAACATCTGCGTGTGCAACATGAGTGAATTTCACTTAGATATCTCTGAGGGAAAATAAACACAGAGCCCTCTGAATCTTGAAGCTGTTCTTACAAAGGCACTTTTAGAGCAGAAACACGCTTTAACCCCAAACTGGCATAAAAAAAACATGCCAAGTTACACATGCACTATCTGAATAGGGAAGTTGCACTCTAATTGTTGGATTTAAGCTTGACTGCCTTTGAATTAACAGTTAAAGCTGTATTCATTAATCTGAACAGGGAAGAGCAGGCAGATTGTCACAACATACCTCAGTTCAGTAGTCATGCAGAGCAGGTGAGAGAATGTTAGCCATTTACAAAGTGAAGCAGCTGATCTCTATCAGCCCCATCAGTTAATGATAAAGAGAAAAAGGCAACCATCTGCAATATCTAGAAAAAGATTTATGATTTATCTAAAAGTCCAGAGTCCCAATGGGCAATGTACAACTTATGTACCCAGAAAGATGAAACTTAATGCTTTTAAATGCTTTACCATCTCAAGAACTACTAAGGACAAAATTCATAAATGTATTATGGTCCATTTGCTGTACATACAACTTCTGGGAAAAATATTTCCTTTGGGAAATAAGCATGAAATTCATTACATTTGAAGAAAGCATTGGGAATGAGAAAGTCAATTCAAAAAGAAAAGGAACTAACCCCAAACTAGGGATGAGGTAAGGTGAGATGCAAATTGTCTCCAAATGGGAGTTGATTAAAGGAACAACTTGGGTTCATAAAAACAGGTTGAACTCAATTTCAGTGCCTACTGAAATTTTCACTTTATCCTTTTTTTCTTTTTCTTTTTTTTTTTCCTTCTGCTTAAGAGACAGGTTATGGGTTAATGGATTTGCCACAGAGAAGTCTGGATATTTAACTTCTAGTCTGCTTTGTCGTTGAATAGAAACTGCTGTTGTGTAAGAAGTGTAACATAAAAGATCTGGCAAATCTTGCTGGTATAATTTAAGGTGTTGCTGTCCTCAGTTGTCTGTCCTACCTTTCTGCCACCTTCATGGAAGCTGGTAAAAAGGAATTGCCACCAGTCCACCTGCTCAGCTGTACATTCTGGCATAAGATATGTCTTCTTTCTTCCCCCCCTTTTTTTTTTTTTTTTCAAATTTTGTTACTGGGATGATGTCTGCCATGAGAGGGGTAGGGGTTGGATTTATTTGAGTCTACAACATTTTAAACACAGCCAGACTTATAACAGCTAGCATATCAAAATCCTAAGCATTTTTTTTTATTTTATTTTGTTTTGCCTCAGTCTTACCTACTGACAATGTTATGGAGTGGGACACAGCAGAGGCAGTAATTCCATAGATAGTCATTGTGAGAAGGAGCATTCATCTGAAATTAAATTGGTTTTGCAAGTGCATCTCAACTGGAAGTATAGTCACAATTGGAAACAGCTTGGAAATTGCTGATCATAACAGTCTTGTAAACATCACTTTTGAGAGGCCTGTGCTGACGTGAGTTGCTCATCCAAATCACCTGGGACAGTTCTTCAAGTGACCATTTCTTCATGCTACTGCTGATTCTCTGAGCTGAAGCAACACCTTTCAAGAATGATACACAGAGTGAGCCCTAATAAAATGTGTAGTCATTTGCAGGTTCCCACTCGGGTGTTCCCCATTACCTAATCAGGGATTCTGAGCAGTACCAACTGCATGATGCCTCTGTCATATTTTTGCATGAAGCTCACCTGCGAAGAATCCAGAATACTGGTGAAGATTACATGTGCTAAAAGACAGCTCTTAGCAATGACTTGAGGCATGCGAAATCTCATACAGGGCAAAGTCAGTGGGATCAGCCATGTTGAATTAGTATTTCTTTGGTCCAAATTAAATATTTTCTGTCTTCATTTTCCTTTAGACAAGAGGCTTTGTAAAATTTGCTCTCACTGACAGAACCTGGTTTATAGTTTCTTGCTCTATCTGGATATGGATAGCCTGGAGATAGACATTATAAAAAAGAAAGGAGGTTTTCCAATCTATCTGAATAAAACAGTGAAACTTTCATGAGAAAGCCTATGTACCTTCACAAGATATTTGGATATGCCTCAGAAAGACTGCCTGCTTCTGAATGTGGAAATGACACAAGTAATATATATTATGCTATTTTCTGTTTTGAGATTAATAACCCATAGTGAACATATAGCCTAGGATCTATTTTCATGCATAGAAAAAGATGCCTTCTTGCACAAAGTGCAAGGCATGAATAATCTTGCTTTTCCTTGAGTGTTTCTTTTTTTTTTTTCTTTTTGCCCAGCAGCATAGAGTTCACTTCCCTACCTGTAAACAAAGTATTGAGCTGTGAGGCAGATTTGTTACTGATGCTGTGCTATATTTAATCTGGCATACCAAGCATCCCGTACAAGATTATGTGGACATTGAATTCACCCAATCACAGATGTGCTGGCATTTTTTTAAATGAATTTCCCCACATATCTGCCAAAACCAGACTTACTTGCACTTATTGCAAAGAACAGTTTGGTATGCAGAAAACAATGTGGCTTGAACCACATCTCCCTTCGGCAGCTCCCC
>VXAL01014898.1:56789-77322 GCA_013399475.1 Chauna torquata
AGTAGTATCTCTGAAGGGGTTGAAACTCTAAGAGAAAAGTTATGTGGGAGTTGTTAAGGTGTAACAATGGTCTGAAATTAGTGGGGTTGTATTTTAAGTTGAGAGGTGGGGTTGTTTTGGTTTGGTTTAGTATCTTGTAGAATTGGGTCCCTTCATATCAGACTTCCAAGAGTTTGGGCAGGTGATGAGTAATGAATATCTAAAGCAAAAATGTCTCATCTTGATGTCTGACAGTTAGTATCTGTCTTCAGTTTAGTATCTTGTAGAATTGGGTCCCTTCATATCAGACTTCCAAGAGTTTGGGCAGGTGATGAGTAATGAATATCTAAAGCAAAAATGTCTCATCTTGATGTCTGACAGTTAGTATCTGTCTTCAGTGATTGAAGTCTGGAAGGATCAGGATGGAGCTGAACAACTGAGTTCCTCTTGCAGCCTCGTGCAGGAGTGTGAATTACTTGTAATAGAGTGTCTAGGGGCATCCTAAACTTACGGAACAAAAGTTTTTTGGTTTGTGTCAGTCGCTTGCAGAATGAACATACATTTACACTATTCTTTAGGCCTTTTCCATCCTTTTAAAANTTTTAAAAAATATAGCTCATCAGTCTTTTAGAATCTCATTTTTAGTACACGTGGCATGAATCCCTTCTGTTTTGCACATTGAACGATAACTTTCAATTGCACAAGGTCACTTAGTGAAATAAAAAGAGTAAAACTTCCAGTTTGGTAGTTTTATACTCCATTTTATCAGGTATTAAGTGATCATTTAACTGTAGGTATGTAAGCTATAGCATCACAATGATCCAAATTTTTGAAAGATTGAGTATTAACGTGTGTGTGACAGATTTGTGTAAATAATCTGAACATTTTTAGGTGAATATGATGTTCTCAGTACTGGAAAGAACAGAATAAATTTAATGGAGCCACTGATTTTTAAACTTAAAAAAAAATTAACTTAAAGAGTAAATTTGTGTTGGAAGCATAGTAGTAAAAGTTCAATTACTTTGCCACTCACTGTAACCAGAATATCATGGAATTGAATTGCATGCCTGTGTTTGTCCTTAGTTAATTACAGTCTTTGACACCTTCTTAAAGCAATCCTTATTTCTAGCCTTTCACCTTCTTCATGCAATATCTTAATTATTCTTTCAACAGGAAGATTAAATATGACTGCCTTGACCTCCTTCTTTTCTCTGCATTCCTCATACTCTTCCTAAAGCTTCATTACATTTCTGATCACATCTGCCTTTTTGGTATTCTGTCCTTTTGTAGAGTATTTTGGTTGTTCACAGTTAGTTTTCCAGTTACATCTCTGGCTTTTCTTCCACTGCCTTAGCAAAAAGTTAAGGTCTCTTTTCTTTCATTAGAAGTAGAATTCTGTTAGGGACTGATATCTCTTTAAGAGATCAACTGAAGATAAAATTTCATTTACTGTTTTTACATCAGTCACTCATGTCAACAACTTCATTGTCATCTCTTCCTTCATCAAACTTGCCTGACTTCTCTCCCTTAAGACTTTCTGTATGTTCAGACTCCCTTGAAGTGTAGTGGAAATAAAATCAAATTCCTTACCTTTCTTCTGAAACCCTGTTAGATGCCAATTCACTGCCAGTGTAACCAACAAAACTCATTGACCTCCTTTGTAAATATGGAGGTCATTTTAGACCTTCCTTCTCTTGCTTTGCATGAGAAAGCATTGTTCTCTGTATATCAATAGCACTATTATAGCTGCTACTATAAAATGTCTAAGATCCTTCTCTTTCTGAACAGATGTTCAAAACACTCCTCCATTCACACAATTTATATGGTTTTGGCTCTTGTTATCTATTCCTAGCTGGATTGTTTTAGGAAGCACATATATACATATACATATACATATACATATACATATACATATACATATACATATACATATACATATAATATATATACATTTTTTTCCTGCAAAACATGCAATCAAAACATTTTCCTCATCAACTGTTTTCTGGGGTCTTATCGATTCACATCATTGGTTCTCCGCTTCTCTGCTTCAGATTTCTTGTTCTCCTAATCCTTCCTGAATCTAATTATATCCAAGCTTTTAGGTGAATGGTGGAGGATGAGTAAAGTACTTTTTTGGGGGATATAAAAACATTAAGCTTGCACATGTAGCTGGGATCCTAGCACCC
Organism: Chauna torquata; assembly: GCA_013399475.1. Classification (NCBI taxonomy): domain Eukaryota; kingdom Metazoa; phylum Chordata; class Aves; order Anseriformes; family Anhimidae; genus Chauna; species Chauna torquata. The sequence continues at coordinate 58,955 of VXAL01014898.1, forward strand.
AAGTCTCAGATTTTAAGGGTGGGTTGTGTAAGCACCTGGACGGAAGAAAGAAAGCACTGAGGGAAGATACGCCTTGAATACTATTTTTGCAGAGGTGTTATCTTTCAACTCAGCTAGTCAAAGGAGCATATCTAATATAAACAACAGTTCACCAGCTGTTGTAATTCCCAACTAGATGCTTAAATTTCCCCTATTTTAGGTATTTGATCTCTGGGCATCTAATTCAGCTTTATATATTACACTGCTGGAACAGGACATCTAAACCAATGTGTTCAAACATTTAAGCTAATCACACTAGATCTGCATCCTTAACTTTAAGACCTCTAAGAATGAACATTTGAACACTTAAAATCCTTTCTTGAAAGCCAACCTAACAGTCTAACTTTTGGAGTTGGTCTACCAATTTTGTTCTCCCCTTCTAATCTTCTCAAAACCTTTTTTCTTCCCATTCCAGCTACTTTTAATTGTCTGAAAGTTGCCTTCTAGACCATGGCCAGAGATACCTTCCAGACTAAAAAGGGGTAGTTAAGTTAGGCAGGAAGATTTGAGACAGAGAGAAAGAAAACTACACAATTAGTTTAGATTAGACCCCTGACTTTCAGACAGCTAGTCAGATGAGTTAGATGAACATCAGTCTGAGGCTTTACAATTATTTTAACAGGATATTGTCTAAAGGAAGTCATCTGAGTACAGGAAGAAATGTAACTCCATTACTGCAGTAATGGCATTATGGTAATGCTTCCAATTCTGCTAACATTCTTTGCTTCTCCATGGGGCTAATGAACTTAGGGACAATTCCGCCACGCCTTGTGCCATAGTATACTAATTTTCTGGCTATGACTGCTGGCAGACTAAAATAGGCCAAGACACAGACACAAGCACTGGTAGATGATACTGTTCAGCAGGTAGCAATTTGGCTTGTGTCAGTTAGCGTTTCCCAGACAATGCCCAAAGAGGGTCAGTTCTTAATAGGCAGCACTATGTCTTGTCTTCAGGGCCAGAGAATGGGGCTGGATATGATTTCTTTACTGATACACCTGTGAACACTGCTGCTAGCCCAGCAAGCCCTTCAGAGCATGGTATGTCACAGACACGCTGTGACTAGCCTTGTAAAATTTCACCAGTGTGCACTCCTGAAAACCTTGATGTTTTTAACTGTAGACATATCCATTTACCATGGGAAGCTGCAGCTAATATAAAGTTTTGGTACTCAAAATTCAAATACCATAACATCAGACGATTACAGGCGGGAATGAAATACTGACTGTTGAACAATTGCATCCATGCTAACAGCTTGTAGATTTAAAATGAAGAATATGGAAATGGTATAAGAATTTTCCCTGAGACTCTGAAGTTCCTTTTGAAAACTTTAATGACAACTGGGTCTGACTTATTCTTCACAGGCCAGGATGTAGAAACTGTGATGGCTAACTAGGAAACCACATTCAGCCCTGTGACCAAATCACCCTTTTTTTGTCTTCTCACATCTCTTGCTGTCATTAGATGGTAGGGATTTTTGTAACAAATTTACCTTTTTTTTTTTTTTTTTTGATGAGGGAATGTGTTTGGGGAAGATGATTTTGTTATGAGACTGCACAACAGAGGAGAGAGAGATGCAAGGAAATTACATTATTTGGAAACCAAGGGAGAACTATGAGTTTCTCTTATTTAGGACTGAGGCAAAAAGACAAAATTGATCCCCAGTCTCTCTCTATGTGCAACAGTCTAACCTGATAAGGAGTTTTAGGAAGTCTCATTAACTCGGTGCTCTTCCAACTAATAACTTTTCTTGCAAATAGCTTAACTTGTTTTGCTAAACGAAATGTGAATAACCTCCAATAGAGTCGTTTGGAAGGTAATTCTAACTGTCTTTATTTATATTTGTATAGATTGGCTTCATGGCAGGATCTCTTACAATAAAATGCAGCATAATAACTATCTACTAATGATACTTTGACTTGAAATATCGCCAGGAAGTTTAAATTGGTATGCACCTATTTTTAGCAGAAATAGCTGCAAACAGTTCATAGAATAAGCCCCAGCTGTAATAACAAGAAAAATTGACATAAACCAAATGCTCACCACGGGTGAATTTCCACCTACTCTTCACAAATAGAATGAGATCATAAACAGTGGGAGGCTGGCCTGTCTCTAATTTTAATTGTTTTATTTTTCAGTTCACAGCCTGATTAGATTGAGAATGGTAGGCAGGTATAATTTAATTTTAGGACTGACCCCCTACAGGATGGATTACAAAAGCGATGAGCCCTAGTAAGAATAGACTGTTTAGTAGTTCTGGTGCGTGTGAAGAACTTGTTACACAATTTATCTGCTGTAACTTCTTTTTGAAGTGAAACTTCAGTTTGAAGTGAAGTTCACCATATACCATAATGTAAACTAATCATGGATATTAGCATACAGATATCCTTCATGGATTTCATAAAGTGATCCAGTAACATTTCCCCTTGTATACTGTGTGATATACTTATATTATTGGCACCATCTTATGAGTAGATTGTTGACACGTTTTATGGATTGGTAGGGGAAACAAAATATGGAGGACAATGGTCATTCCATAGTTGAAATTGAAAAGTAACTTCCATTGTAAATCTGATTTGGAGCTGCCATTCAATTTTGCAAATGAGGGACTACCTAGACGAAAATGAAACTCACCTTTTTTTTTCTTTTAAATTTGGAAATTGTTTGCTTATGTATTCTTAAATCTGCTACAATAAAACCATTCATATTTAAAACTTAAAAGTAGGAAGCAAATAAAGTTGTTTCTAATTAAAATGCAGTGTTTGCTACAGTTAGAACAGTCTTTTGATAGTTTTCTTTTTGACTGTTCAACAGTGACATGTGAATTCTTTTACTGGATTCTCATAAATGATGATAAAATACTAGTAGTTCTATTTCACCATGTGGTTGACTCAGTACCCTCACCATCTCGTACCCTTCAAAGAACACATCCTTCTTCCAGACTTGAGTATAAAGAGTGAAGAGTATGGACTCTATAGAGGTAATTAAATAAAGTGTGAAATTTCATTAGACCAGCAGCACTATGCAGGTTCTTAACAGTTTAAGCCCCCACTTAATATTTTGTATTTGAAAACAGGGTAAAACTGAACAGAACATAACAACTACTGTGACTTTTTTTTGATTTCCTTCCACTTTTGACCTGCTGGGGTCTGGCCTTGAGCACATGGCTGATATCATATCTGCTGTCCATACAGAATCTGTAGAATTAGAATTAATTACAAATCCCCAAGACACCTTTGCTAACTATAAAAAGGTAATAAAAGATGTAATTTTTCATAACTGGACTACTTACCTGAATGTGCCTGAGAGTGGAGATTGAAGGAAGTGAAGACCCCAGAATAGAAAATGCTCAATACCCTCCTCTGTGTATGTGCAGCACAGCATGACATATTGTGTAGGTGAACTGGAAAAAATTTCAGATGGTGTCAGGGATCTGCGGAGCTAAAGCACTCTGCAGTTTGACTAATCTGCCAATGTCTCAAATAAAAGCTTCAGCAGAGCTGTTGCCACAGTGCAGAAATACATAGAAAAAGTGTTCTAGAATAAGCATAAGCTGTTTTATTTTCCACATTTACAAGTCACTAAAAAGGGTTTCCTTTCCTTTAGATCATAAATTTTATTAGCTTGTTTACCTACTACCATGCAACTTCTACCGGTGCTCAGGTCTGAATTTTGTTCCACTGTTGTTTCCTCTTGTACTCCTCGGTTTTGCATTTATATGGTAAACAACCCTGTTCTCACCTCACAGACAACTTGGCAGAGAGAAGTGAGAATGATTTTACGCAGTAGCAAAGTGAACTTCTGTAAACATTTGGTTTCATCTGAGATATTTCCATATCCCAAATACACAGACATGAGAGCTATATTAAAGGCTGAATATATTACACAAAAGCTGAAATGTAAAGATGAGGTTGACAGTATGCTCTAACTCCCACCTTTGGGGAAATAAGGTCCAGCATGATAAATTAAAGATAGACCCAGGCTACATTTTGAATCTCCTTGGAGACAGGCCTTCAGCAAAGAAACAGAGGAAGGTCTGCACGAAAGCCTTGGAGGAGAAAGGTCTATTAAGAACTGTCATACAAAAACAGTGAGGGTTAAGATATGCAGATTCGCATAAGATGAAGCAGTTTAGATTCCTTTGTATCCTACTTCTGAAAAACTTCTTAGAATTCCTCTACTGATGTGTAGATGTGTCCCTAATGGTTTTACTGACATGCCAAGGAACAGGTTGCTGCATTAAGCCTGTAACTTCTGATTATTTGGATTTGACTTACATTTTTAGTTGTTTCAGCTCGTACTTCCTCTTGATGCATACTTCATTAGCTCTAGGGTCTTGGTCTCCTGATCAAGAAAGTCTTGGAAGTATGTGGCCATTCCCACCCAGGAGGTATGCCTTGCTTTCCTCTGCGTGGAGAGAAGAAGGACAGGCATGGTAGTGTGGATTTGAACCCTGTGGGAACACTTGCCTTAAGTCTGGGCTCAGTTAAAGCCCAGTCCTGGCAGCTGGGAAGTGCTCTCAGGAGAGAGTAAGGATACAGCCAGTGGGAGGAGAACCACAACGGGCAAATGCAGTGATTTAAAAAGGAAAACAAAGGGACTTAACTGAGAATGCCCTGCTATATTTTTTAAATGCCACTGGAAACTGGTTATGCTCACACATGGCATTACTCACCCACAGCCCTACTGGGACAATGCCAAGATGGGGTCTTCTGGGGTGAGTGCTGCAAGTGTGTCCAGCCAGGACTGGGCCCAGGATTGGACGAGGAGTTGGTGAGCTACCTGGCCAGGCTGCAGATTTTCTGGGGCTCACCGGACTCCACAAAAAGAGCTGGTGGACCACTGTTGGTAGAGTACCAGTGCTGAAAGTGGCCTTCATCTTGCTGCAGAAAAGATGCTTTCCCTCCAGGAATGATAACTACTACCATAGGACACTGTAGCAGTCTCTGCTCCAGGCATCAGCCTTCACACAGCTCTTGCTTTTGAGAGTGCTATAAACATGCAAAAAATAACCTTTGATCTGAGGAAATATGGCTGGTAGCATCCTGCATGTTTCACAGAGCAAAATTTTAATCAAAATGATTGATTATCTCAGGTAGGGAAGAATGCTTTCTGCCTCTTGTTGCCTAAATGCAGGATCTTAACTCCTTGCCTGGCCTAGTGCTGCAAAAAGATACATCCTTTAGGATTTTATGTATCCTGTTCTTGAAGAAGTATTTTTCTAGTGAGTTTTCTGAAGGTAAATTTTACAAAATTATTTGAAAACACAGTTTTCCTTTTATTTAGGGACTGTTACAAGGAGTTTTCTTTCCCTGATGTAACAAAGCTGCCACTGAATCCACCAGCTCATTCTCTTCTGAAGATTTGCTTTGTTCAAGCTGAATTTCATGACTGACAACCTCAGCACACCTGTGCTCTTTTAAATGCTGCAATATGCTGTTAAAGAGAGACATTCTTTCTGCTGCCGCAGCCACATTTAATGAGGCCTTGGGAGACATTTGGAAATAGGCGGTAATGTTGATTCCTAGGTGGTGGTGTTTTTTTTTTTTTTTTTTTTGAGGAAGCAAAGCACACCTAAGGCATTGCTGATTAATTCAACAGATGCCAATGTCTGTTGAGACACCCTACACCCAGTGGATATCCTAATAATAGCAGCATTAGGTTAACCCAGATAACATGGGAAGTATTCAATCCATACAGCTATTGGAAAGGTTTCCACATTTGGTTTTACCTGTCTCTTTTGTAATTGTTCAGAAATAAAACTTTGCAGAGTATGGAAGAGAATGCTGTACATGTTGCATTATATCAGTTTTTTGACTGTAAGTAGTCTACACTCTTTTCATCCCAGATAAAAAGTATTAGGTTTTCAAAAGAGGAGTCAATTTTAAGTGTGGTCTTTCTGTTAGGGGAACTTTTTGTAAAGCCAGGCTGAACAACTTGCAAATGTGAACTAAGTTTCCTCTCTTTGGAACTCAGCAGGCAAAGTCTGAATCATATTTTTCTGCCAGTGATAGCTTTGAAATGAAAGTATCCAGGCTTTCTGTTTTCCTGTCCCTTTGTCCCATTGCTGAAGAGGACTCCTTCAACCTCTGTGACACAACAGTATGAGAGAGGTGAGGTACAGTGGTGTCAGCATGAGGCAGGGGGCCTTGAACTCCAGGTTTCTAATCCTGCTGCTGAGAGAAATCAAACCAAATTAAAAACATCTCTGGGCAAGATAGTGCATAACATCACTGCTTTGGCTTAGAAGTAGTGCTGAGGTGTGCAGCCCAGCAGGAGCTCCTGGAGGCAATGTGCTGTCATTCAAAGCAGCACAAATGCCGCTTAACTCCACTGAGCAGCCTGATGTGGGGCTCTGAGAATGATATGTGTCCCGGTGTCCCCGGCAGCAAAACCGCAGCTGCCTCCTCCACATCTTTGGAGAGAGAACAGCATGTGTTCTCCCCAAAACATTGCATTAGGCACACTCCTTTCAGTACTTCTTTCTGTTCCCTTTCCCTTTTCTCATCCTCTGCCTTTATCTCCCACTGACCTGTAGTCTCTTACTCCCACGCATCAGCTTACGACATTGCTTACATTGCCCTGGAGTTTGAGCTTCTGGCTCAGAGCTTCTGATGCGGTCGAAAAGCACAAAATGCATCTGAGGATTTGGACTGAAAAGGAGGAATCAAGCTACTCTTGCACTCCCTTGATTAGTGGTTGTTTAAGTGCCTGGCTGCTACCCTTGGGTATATCAGGGTGGTCTGCAGGCAGGCAGCTTTAACTAACTTGCAGCAGATGCCAACAGCAGTAAGGGCAGCTGGACACTGCCAATGCATGGGGAGGCCTTGGACGCCACCCAACAACGAGAACTTCTCTGCCGGTAGTATGCCACTGGAGGATCCCCATCAGCTTGGGTGATTCTTCTGTGTGATGGCTGCAGCACAGACAGGATCTAAAGCAACATGGTAGCTTTTCTTTTCACGATTATAATGCATTAGGCTGAACAGCTCTAGGACACAACTGTAAGATGCAAGAACGTTATGCTTAAGTGCTGGGTTTAATTCATGTATGTGCTTGCAAATGTGACAGGCAGGTTTCATTGTCAAAAGGACAATACTGTTGTACTCTGAGATCTAATTAGAGAGTAATAACCTGAAATTCTCATGCATGTTGCATATCTACCTGGAAATTTCAAAGGCTATGGGTGCTTACTTCTGCTTACAAAGGTTGAATTAGCCACTACTTAAAGGGAAATCAGGGTATGTAAATAGATATTTGCAAGAGTGGGTTCAGCTCTGTACTCGTTTGGGTTGAGTTGCCGTGCAAGGTAAATAAATCTAATCACTTCTAAATATAGAAATTGTGAGGTTATAGAGTGCAGGAGGGAACAGAAAATATCTAGGAATCTATTTCCCAGGTCAGCTTAGAGAGGAATGGACAGATGTCCCCAACTTGAGACTCTGCTCTAAACTTAAAAAAAAAAAAAAAAAAAGTCATGAATTAAAACTATTGTATATGTGATAACATACACACCTGCATTTTTATATATTCTATTATTGGCTGTAAGAAAAATTAGAGAGGTCAAAGAACATAGATCATGTTTTGCTACCTTTATTTACCTTGTATTTGAATGCAAATTTTGGTGGGTTTAATTGCTGAGCATTAAAGTAGTGAGCAAAATTATCAGAATTTGGTCTATTGAAACTACTTTTAGTCTGAGTGGAGTCAGGACACCTTCATAATAATTCAAGAAGAAATTTGCCGAACTTAAGAGACCTTGTTCATTCACAAGATAGAGATGAAACTCAAGCAATGACTGCTTGACTGAAACTCAGAAAATTCCTCTTTTATTACTGATGTTGATGTAGTATTAATGGGAAGAAAAGTGTTTGTTCCTGCTCCTTTTTTTTTTTTTTTTTTTTTTAATTTGGAATTTTCTGCATTTGGATGCATCTGCTCCAGAGAGAGTGGTTGTGTTTCCTTGAATCCTACCTTCTTTGAAATCTTGTGCTGACCTGGTATATATATTCTTTACATTTAGACCTTGATTTATAAGTCTAAACTGACTTGAAAGAAATGCGACAGAGTGGAGGTTAACCAAAGTGACTTAGAAAAATATATGGGTACAACTTAAAAATCTACAGAACCAGGCCATTTTGTCTTGGCAACTCTTTCATTATTCCAAGGCTTGTCCTCAGGAGCTTTCCCTGTCAATGGCAGTGACTGAAGCTGGACTGTGAGCAGTGACAATTTTCTGAGAATATACTGGTGGACATGAGTGTAAAATAGCTCCCTTTTTCCTTCTGGACATAGTGGCCATGCAGAGTGGAAAGAAATGAGGAGCTTGCTTTCTGCTGCTATATTCATATCCAGAGATTTTACATAATGAAAGTGCTTTAACCAAAGCTCATCTCATTTTTCATACTCAGAAAGTTCTGTTAAAAACTCAGAAGTTTCTGGTGAATCAGTCTGATGCCTCTGGTTGGAAATAATTTGGTATTACTTATTACTACTGGGGTAGAAATCTGTGCCTGAATCAAAAGGGCATAAGATGATTCTGTGCTTACTAAAATGATTCCCATTATGTGAAGGGAGTCTTTATCCCCTTCCTCTGCCTTATCTTCATAAAGATTTTGAGAAATTTGCTTATGGACTCAAGGTCCTTCCACTCCCACCACAGATCTTAGAAATATTTTTATTTCCCAAGCAGGCTTTGTGAGAAGAATGATACATTTGATCATGCATCTCTGACTATTTTCAAAGCAGATTTTCAGAGAGAAGTTGATATTTCAAAACCTGTTTTGTTAAAAAGACTTGCTAATAAGGCAAGAGTACTTTCTGCCCGACTGAAAAGCGAGGCTTTTCATTTTTAATAATGGACAAACTGCAGCAGAAGTCTATGAAGATAGATTAAACCATTACAATAACAGTATGGAGGCTTGAGAAGCAAACAGCTTTTTAAAAAGTCAAATCTTAGTTAAATTTGTTTGGCTATTCTATATCCAAATGAAGCCTGCCACTTTAGAAAGATAATTTAGTATATCTTCTAAACTTGACTTCTGTGGCACTACCCAAACATTTGAAATGAGGCTGGTACTTGAGGAGCTTGCTGAGTCAGGAAAAGAAATAGAAAGTGGGTTGCCATGTGTTACGTTAAATGTCTTCAGAGTCTCTGGCACCACTGAGAATGTTTCCTAATAAGATTGAAACCCCTTATCCCCCTCATTCACCCATTAAAAACAGAGGAAATGTTATTATGCTGCAGTCTAATTTTCCAATACACTTCACAAAACATTTATGTGATGTGCTTCTTACCATTTTAACCTTTCTGAACACAGTGGGTACCACAGTTGTTTTCCTTTAAACAAAGTCTTACTAGCATTAAACACACAAAAGAAGACAAAATTATGTCCCTTCTCAAGAAATAAACTGGGAACCTAGTGAAATAAAATAATATGCTCTCAATTAACACACTCATTAAGAAGTGTTTCGAGCAAACTGTTGAACTTTTTGTTCCTTGCAGAAGATAAAATTTACAATGGAAAATGAGCAAGTAGAGATAGTGTATGTCACTGAATTATAGAGCTGTGTGAATTGCTCTAATAAAAAACATTTTCATTCTGCTCAGAAATGATGGATTTTATTCTCCTGAACTTGAATAATAGTGTACGCTGTAATGCACTCCTTAGCCCTCTAAGTGGCTAGCAAAAATTAATCTTCAACAGCAATGAGCAGTACTGGGGAGATTCTTCTCCTAGCTTGAATTACTCAGACTTAAGTCCTTGGAAAAAGGAACAGAATATGTTACATCCTGTTTACCAGGTATTTCAGGAGCAATCAGCATGAAGGCACGGAAATTTAGTTATCAAAAAACATGAAGGCATACTGTGAAAAACCAGGGATACTTTTAATTCTTAGCATTAATTTACATGCTTTTTTATTATTATCCTTTTGTTTTATTTTAATAATAGAATAAAATTGAGTATGAAGCAATCGCTCTTAGGTGTTTCCCTGCTACCATTGCTAATATGGTGGTCTTTCATATCTTCTCTCAAAGAAGTTGAGGGTGATTTTAGCAACCTTCAGTCTCTTGGACCTGTCCTGTAGTTTAAAAGTGCTTATGTTTTCTCAGTATATGGATCTTAGGATATCTCTGCTCCTGATCTAGGCACCTCTGTTGAGTTAGGTGGGACAAATATGACTTTATGCACAGAAGAGAGCACAAACCGTGATTTTGGATGATATCCTCCCATGGTGCACTAAAATAATGATGACTAGACATTATGCAGTGAATACTAAGCAAAACAGAGAACAGATTGTTCTGGAGCTAATAGAATAATGAAATTATTTGCATTTCATTTTTTGTTTTTACAGTTAATATCAGCGATATCTTGTGCAGTGTTCACACACTAGAGAGAAAAGGGGACCAACAAAGTAAGGTTCGTTCTTTCTTTCTTTCTTCCTTTCTTTCTTTCTTCCTTTCTTTCTTTCTTCCTTTCTTTCTTTCTTCCTTTCTTTCTTTCTTCCTTTCTTTCTTTCTTCCTTTCTTTCTTTCTTCCTTTCTTTCTTTCTTCCTTTCTTTCTTTCTTCCTTTCTTTCTTTCTTCCTTTCTTTCTTTCTTCCTTTCTTTCTTTCTTCCTTTCTTTCTTTCTTCCTTTCTTTCTTTCTTCCTTTCTTTCTTTCTTCCTTTCTTTCTTTCTTCCTTTCTTTCTTTCTTCCTTTCTTTCTTTCTTCCTTTCTTTCTTTCTTCCTTTCTTTCTTTCTTCCTTTCTTTCTTTCTTCCTTTCTTTCTTTCTTCCTTTCTTTCTTTCTTCCTTTCTTTCTTTCTTCCTTTCTTTCTTTCTTCCTTTCTTTCTTTCTTCCTTTCTTTCTTTCTTCCTTTCTTTCTTTCTTCCTTTCTTTCTTTCTTCCTTTCTTTCTTTCTTCCTTTCTTTCTTTCTTCCTTTCTTTCTTTCTTCCTTTCTTTTAAATTTAGATCACTCTATCTTCAGAGCTGGATGTCCAGGTTCATAACCTGTTTGCACTGTGGTTTTTTGCACAGAGATTTCCTGGCTCACACTAGACCAGTGAATCTGAATGAGCAAATCTTAGCTGATCAGCATGGGAACGCAGAAAGGAAGGGAGGAAATAAAGGAAGGGAGGAAAAAGTCTGCAATGGAGTTATGCAGTTGATAAGATGATTTTCTAATGGCTATATGTATAGAAGGAGGGTACAGAACATAAGGAGCCCTTAGTTGAATAATTCCCTCTGTGCATGTGTACGTGAGAGAGAAAGAATTCTGTTAGCAATTGTCATTACTATTTTCATCAGGTTTATTCTTTCAGGTCTCTTCTACTTAAACAACATCCTTTGTGATGTCAAGCTGCAAGAGAGGAGAGACATGGATTTCTTACTGAGATGATGGCTTTTAGGAGCAAAGAAAACAAACCAGATTTAAAAGTATATAGAACGATATACATGCTGCTGAAACTCTGTATCTTATATATGAAGAGTAATACCAGTTTACCAGTCTGATGTCTCATTAGTGGTGTCTGACTCAGAATTTCCAGTTATTCTGCTTCCAACAATCCTTGTTTATTCATTTCTGTAAAACCTTTCTTCTCCTCATCTCTTTTGGAAAAATAAGCAGGATAGGGGAGAATGTCCATTTGTATGAATTTTCTCAATTTCTCTAAGAAAGGCTATGTCTTCTGCGATCACTGATATGGTTATTGTGAAATGTTCTGTAGTTATAATGGACTTGTTCCAGAAGTTTCACTGAGCTGGTCCAATCCTTAATCCCTGCTCTAAATTGTTTCTTTCGGTGCCACATCACAAAATTAATCTTTCCATTTGCTTTGCACCGAATCATTTAACAGTGTTTGAATCCATATAAAGAACTATGAGGCAAAGCTTTTGACAAAAGTTAGCTAGAACTAAATCAGCCTGCATATCTTATTTGGGAATAAGAAAATAAAAGTTTCTGGAATGACAGGTCTGGCTGCATCTTTTAGTTGTTCTCCTTCCCTGCTGCCAGAATGCAAAGTCCATTTAATAGTTTCTTTTGATTTTAGTATATTTTCTGTGTAATCAGGTGGCTTTGAGAGATGACTGGACACTGGTCATTCTGGGCACACATACATTCCAATGATTTGAATCCACATTATTACAGTGATGCCCCGCATGCAGAAAAGTAATACCAGTAGTAAGATTTCCACTGACGATCTAATAGTGAGTTTAAATGGCATGTTATGTCGGTGTTTGTAAAAGTACTCTGGATACAGGTTCAGTCAGGGGGAAAAGGTTTATATTGGAAAGAAAGAGGATCTTACTAGCCCTTTGAGCCAACTCTTGGTATAATGGTAGCAGTAATGACAAAACTCATTGCTTTTATATAGCCACTTAATGGACCATTTGAAATGAGTAGAGATGGTCTTTGCCCAGCTCTGCCTCTGTGTGAGTCTATCTCTTAGAATCACTGTTGCAGCCAGACAGATGGACGGAAAGCCCTGCTGACATTGTCAGCAGGAGCATCCAGGGGTTTGCTAGAAGTACAGCTTCTCTTTTGGGCAAGTTAGAATAAAGATGGGCTAGTCTGCAACAGAATCACAGAATCACAAGGTTGGAAAGGACCTTCAAGATCATCTAGTCCAACCGTCATCCTACAACCAATGCTACCCACTAAGCTACTAAACCATATCTTGTAGCACCTTGTCCAGGCGCCTTTTAAAAACCGCAAGGGTCGGTGACTCCACCACCTCCCTGGTCAGGCCGTTCCAGTGCTTGACCACTCTCTGAGAGAAAAAGTTTTTCCTGATATCTAATCTAAATTTCCCCAGGCACAACTTGCAGCCATTTCCTCAAGTCCTATCATTAGTTATCTGGAAGAAGAGGCCGACCCCCTTGTGGTGGTTTTACCCGGCTAAAGAGGCGACCTCCACCACAACCGCTCGCTCACTCCCCCTCCTCAAAGAAACAGGTGGAGAAAATACGATGGACCAGGGCTTAAGGGTTGAGATAAGGACAATTTAATTAAAGGGAAAAGAAATAATACAAGCAAAGGCCGCACGGAAGCAAAGAGAGAAAGAATTCTCTACTTCCCGTCAACGAGCGGTGTTCGGCCACGTCCTGGGAAGCAGGGCCTCAATACGCGTAGCGGTTGTTCGAGAGGACAGACGCCTTCATAACGAGAGCCCCCCCTTCTCCTTCCCCTTTCCCAGCTTTTATTGCTGAGCGTGACATCATATGGTATGGAATATCCCTTTGGTCGGTTCAGGTCAGCTGCCCTGGTGATGTCCCCTCCCAACTGCTGCTCACCCCCAGCCCACTGGGTTTGGGGGGGGTTTGGAGTCTGGGTGCTGTGCCAGTGCTGCTCAGCAATAGACACAACACGGGTGTGGTATCAGTGCTGCTCTAGCTACAGGTGCAGAGCACAGGGCTGTATGGGCTGCTGTGGGGAAGTTAACTCCATCCCGGCCAGACCCAGTACACCCCTCCTCATCACAACCTCCCTTCAGGAAGTTGTAGAGTGCAATGAGGTCTCCCCTGAGCCTCCTCTTCTCCACACTAAACAATCCCAGCTCCCTCAGCCGCTCCTCATAAGACTTGTGTTCCATACCCCTCACCAGTTTCGTTGCCCTTCTCTGGACACGTTCCAGGGCGTCGATGTCTTTCTTGTAGTGAGGCGCCCAAAACTGAACACAGTACTCAAGGTGCGGCCTCACCAAAGCTGAATACAGGGGGATGATCACTTGAGAGTAAGATGTATATAAAGTCTTGAATACTGGAATATTGCTGACCTAAGAGTTGCTTTATATTAAATAGTCTTTTATTAGCTAGCTTGGCTTTAAATAAAGAAAAAAATGAGATAATAAATTGCACTTAAACATAGTATTTGAAGTGTGAATCATCTTGTCTAACTTTCAGGCTGCAATTCACTCCAAAGTGGGGCACCAAAACTTGGTTGTCCATTTAGTATATATATGTCAATGAGATGTTTGAACTCCCACTGCTGTCAGCATAGGAAATATACCACAGGAGGAACTTTACAGCTTTTCTCTAGATGAAAACCTCTCCTCACTCTCATGCTCAGGTTTGACCCTGATTTTTCTTTTCCTCCATAGGAATTGTAGATGGAAAACATTGTTGGTTCTAGTTCTAGAGCATGATAAATCTTTTGAAATGTTGATTTTTGTTTACTTCTGGCAAAATACAATTGCAATTTTATTGCAATCAAGATTTCTCAGCTAGCCCAGTGAACAGGAAAATTGAATTTACTCCCTGTGAAAGAAATGATAACATAATGGGCAAAGTAAAATATTTATTAAAAGTATTTTTTTAAAAAAATAAGTCAATGTTAACAAAATTGAGAATTCCTCTAACAAAACCCAAAGAAGTAAGATTTTATTGTTTGCAAAATCCCAACCACAATGTCAACACTTCCCTGCTTGCAATTGAACCATGCTGAGGGAAATCTTATAGACACGGAGTGAATTCACACTTAAGCTAACACTCTTGTTTACGTACAGCCAGTCATCTTCGTGGTTGGGTTATTACAAGGCTAGGCCTCAGCATGTGGGTTTACAAGCCTCTCACTTCAGTAAAATAAACTAGAAACTAATCATAAGATGCAATTTTCCTCATAAGACAGAATAACTTGGACTAATTTTATCATTGCAGTTAGATGGGTGCACATGTTCTAACACTACAAAAAAAGTTAAAATCTGCTCAACGGAAAGCAAGAGTATTATCCTCTTTGGCTACATCTATTCACTTCTTCAGCAACATTTCCAGGAACAGCTGGGAATAGAGGATAGATCTGACTTTTCCTTCTTTTTTCCTTTTCTCCTCCATTCAGTCTTTATGAAAACCCTGCAGAAACTTACAGATTTTTTTTTTCCTATAGTCACCTAATTTGGTACTAACAGCATATGAAGTAACCAGACAGTCTGGACCAGCTGTTGTCCTGGGGCTGCTCTTACAAGTCCAGCTTCTGGACAAAAAGGAAATCTGGTCTTAACAATATGACAGGGTTTTGGGGGAAGAAAGGTGGCAGGGAGAGGCAGAACAGCTGTATTTACAAAAAACACAACTGAGTTAAATTTAATGACTTGATTTTATAACATTGTTGGTGTTTATTTCTAGATTGCTCTCTATAAATAGGGTAGTAATATGTTTTAGAATTCTGAATTCCTCCCATTAATTCCAGAAGCTGGGACCCCTAGATATTATGATAAGCATAATGCCTTTATGAGAATAACTAGAATTTGAAGCAGTACTGCAACACTGAGATTGGGAAGACTTGAAGTAAGCTTTGAAAGGATTTTATAAGAATGTCTAGATTGATACTAAAATTTGCTTGATATAATTTAGCATTAAGAATCTTTCACCAGTAGAAGGCTTAAGCTAGTGGGGAAATTTCAACCCCATAAAATGGTAGTGATTGTTAGATGCTCTGTGTGAAAAAGAAGTTATCAATTCTTAGATCCTTTTTAGCTCTTTCCCTTATGGATGCTAAAGCACCTGTGAGAGATTTTTGGAAAGTGCTATATTATATTATTTTCTATTTAGAAATGAATTTACGTAGTTAAAGCCCTGTCTGTTGAGCTGAAAATGAACTCCTTGGGGCATACATCTGATGTCAGCAGGAATGAGTAATTTAGAACTTGAAGCCTGTACTTCCTCCCCAGAGTACGAGGGAGAAATATAAAAGGATTTTAAAAAAAACCCTTCACATTTACATCTACAGGAAAATACAACAGCTCCAATTTATTTGATTTGTTCATTAATTGTTCAGCTAATGCTTGGAAAAAAAACACAACAGGGACAAAATGTAACCATGCAACTCGCCTGGCAGTATTGTAAAAAAATTTGAGCTACCAAGAGACTGGTTGTAACACAGAAAATGTATTGCATATAAATCCAAAAATAAATAAGAAAAAAAAATCAATAAGTATTTAGGTCTGTAATCTTCAGCAGTATTAGCCCTGTAACATATAGGAAGGAACATGAAAAAGAAAATATATATGGAACCGGAATGGAAAAGTTATTTTATGAATGTATTCCTTATGTCATAAAATGCATTTGGGCCATCAGCAAGCATAGCTAACAAATTTTAGACAATTTTTTTTTGTATAGTGTTGCTGCTCAGATCCAAATGTGAGAGTAGAGTTGAGGCAAGACTATCCAAATATGTAGGATGGACTTGTTATTTCATTTAAAAGAGTAGTTCTGAAGTTTTCTTCCAGATAGTGACATGATTTAATGGTGGACTTGGAAGTGCTAGGATAAAGGTTGGACTGGATGATCTTGGAGGTCTTTTCCACCCTAAACGATTCTATGATTCTATGATCTAAGGTTTCAAACCCTGCTCTCTGTTGCTTACCTTGTTTCTGCAGTAACATTTCCATTTAGCTTGCAACTGCACGTGTAAGTGTAACAGCTTAATTTGGGATCACAACGTGCTGGTTTGAAGACTCTTTACATAAAGGCTACGTCACACAAGTCTGTAAATTGTTACCTACATGAAAAAATAATGGAAAAATTTTCTATTTTTTTTTAATTTTAATTTTAATTTTTCTATTTTTTTTTCCAGTTGAAGAGGAGATCTCAGCTCATATATATTGTTTTAATCCATTGGCACCTCCATCTCCACTGGCACTGATTTACATTAACTCATATCCACCTACCTCTATATTATAGACAGGAATGACTTCCCTCTATACAACATAGAAAATAGTAAGAATGGGCACAAATAAAAATTCTAAGTCAGAAAACCTCTACTTATTTGTAGATTTGCCACATTAAGTTGTAAGTCCATGCATTTACCTTATGCAACAAGCTCACAACGTCTCAGCTGTCTCTGCATTGGTCATGGCAGCTGGGCTTCTACTGGACCAGCTGACAGCAGGTCTGTTTTTTTGCTTCACCCCAGCAAAATTGGGAGGAACTGTTGACTCTGTTGAGGGTAGAGAGGCCTTACAGAGAGATCTTAATATATTAGAGAGCTGGGAAATCACCAACCATGTGAAGTTCAACAAAAGCAAGTGCTGGAGTCTGCACCTGGGAAGGGGCAGCACTGGCTATACGTACAGACTGGGGGAAGAGAGGCTGGAGAGCAGCCCTGCAGAAAGGGATCTGAGGGTTTGGGTAGATAGCAAGTTGAATATGAGCCAGCAGTGTGCCCTGGCAGCCACAAGGGCCAATCGTACCCTGGGGTGCATCAGGTACAGCATTGCTAGCTGGTTGAGGGAAGGGATTGTCCCGCTCTCCTCTGTCCTCACCTTGAGTACTGTGTGCGGTTTTGGGCACCACAGTATAAGAAGGACATGAAACTATTAGAGAGTGTCCAAAGGAGGGCTACAAAGATCATGAAGGGTCTGGAGGGGAAGATGTATGAGGAGCAGCTGAAGTCACTTGGTTTGTTCAGCCTCAAGAAGAGGAGACTGAGCGGAGGCCTCATGGTGGCCTGCAGCTTCCTCACGATGGGGAGCGGAGGGGCAGGCACTGATCTCTTCTCTCTGGTGACAGCGACAGGACCAAGGGAACGGCATGAAGCTGTGACAGGGGAGGTTCAGGCTGGGTGTTAGGAAAAGGTTCTTCACTGAGAGGGTGGTTACGCACTGGCACAGGCTCCTCAGGGAAGTGGTCATGGCACCAAGCCTGCTGGAGTTCAAGAAGCATTTGGACAATGCTGTCAGACATATGGTCTGATTTTTGGATGGTCCTGTGTGGGGCCAGGAGCTAGACTCGATGATCCTTGTGGGTCCGTTCCAACTCAGGATATTCTATGATTCTATAATGCCAGTTTGTACTGCATTAGACCTGCAAAAACAATTCATTTATAAAATCTTTTTTTTTTTTAATAATTGAAGGTTGTTTGTCATTGCCTGTTTTGTGGTATAAATGTCTTTCAGTTTATAGAGTTATCCACAGTATGTATAGCCATCCCAGAGCCACAATGGACAGACTAAAAATAAACAACTAACATCTTCATGTAAATGGAGCTGTACACCCATATGATGGAAGAATGAGATTAAATACTAGAAATGTGTTGTACTTAATTTGTACGGTACATTAAAAAAGGTCTCACCAAGAAAAAAAAAAAGAGTCATTGTCATAAAAGTCTCCCTTCTGAAGGGAACAGAAGGCTTGATATGCTCGAGACTGGACCCACTTCATAGGGAGGTCGGCTGCCTCCCTGGGGCCTGGGTTAGAGGTGTGAAGAGGAAGCTTCCTGCCCTGGTGTGACCCTGGTGTGGGTTATTATCCATTACTGATTTTTCAGGTAGGCAGTGATGAAGTTCTGACAAGAAGTCCGAGGGCAATCAAGAGAGACTTCACTGGCTTGGGACAACTGGTTAAGGGA
>VXAL01014899.1:14454-31464 GCA_013399475.1 Chauna torquata
GGTCCCTTTTGGAGCCGGCTGGAGCTGGCTCTTCTCTGACATGGGGCAGCTTCTGGAATCTTCTCACAGAAGCCACCCCTGTGTCCCCCCTGCTACCAAACCTTTACCACATAAACCCAGTACAGCTGTCATCCATAATGACACCTGGGTATGCTAGGCTCAAGACTACTTATATATTTTGTAAATGCTAATTCCCTAATTTGGCAGGAGGGTTTATGAAAGGGAGCAGAACTAGCATCAAACAAAGATTTTGTAACTTTCTGTAGTGGACTTGCAACAAAACACTTTTCAACTTTGGAGTAAGAATTGACCTGAAATGAGCTGAAAATAAAGGCTGTTCTGTCAGGATGGACTCTGTAGATCATGGACACCTTGCTGGGGTGGAATAAGCAGAACACGGACAACAGGGGAAAATGATGGATATAGAAGTAAAATATATCATAACTGGGGACACTTTTAAAAAAATAATCCATAGCTCCAGGTCTTTGCGTATCTGAGAAATGTGTGTGAGTATTCAGGCAGTGAGACATATGAGTAGCTGAGTGAGAGTCTAGGTCTACAGATTTATCTAAGGTAAGCTAGACGCATTCAGTATGCGTATAAGCTTAGACTACTTCTGTGACTGGCATAAATCTTGAGAAATCAAACTTCCTGGCAGTCTGGTTTTACAATAGTGTTTACCTCTGCTGTTCCCAGCATCACAGCATGGTATTTGAATGGGGCCTGGTGCATTGATGCTGTCTGTGCACTGAGCAACTCTATCATCCCTGGGTAGCTGGGTGTGTCATGAAGCATGTTAAAGAGCTCTTTCTGTCTGTAGCCTCTGACTTCCAGTAGGACACATAAGACCAACAGCCTACTGCCATCATTTTTCTTCCTTGTAATGTTCTCTGCATGTTTCCAAACTTTTTCAATGTGAAAGAGAAGGCCATAAGGTGAGTGGAGGCATTATATGCCTGTTCTCTGATGGCCCAAACAAAAAATCGTGATCATCTCACAGGTTTTTTTTAGTTCTTGAAGCAACCTGCAAGTCTGGTTGGAACCAGCTCTACCTGGCTTTGGCAGAGTTGACTGAAGCAAGGGCAAATGCCTAAACAGGACAGAGGTGTTCCTCCAAAAGCAGTGTTGAGTCTTGTTCCTGGGGCTGGTAAAATACTGTTTCTGCTCTACATATTGTGCCTTTCTTGTAAACAAATAGTTAAAATCTCCAGAGCTGTCAGTCAACCTCCCCTTTCTTTTCTACTAAATTCACTAGAAGTATGTTATTTAAAACCATGAAATGACGGCCTGCAAAATAAATGGTAAGCTACTCATGGCTCATGAAATTTGATTGTCTTTGAGTGTAAATGACTTGAGGGCTGGAATATGTACTATGCATAATATAGGAGGCACCTACTTGGCTAGGAAAATGAACTGCTGAAAATATAATATTTATGCAAATCTATACAGCTCCAGCTATTCAAAAGTTCCCTGTTTTGTTGCAGTAAATTATAGAAAATTAATATAATTGCCTTAAAGTAACATACCCAGGAAAGTTTCTGATTAACCATTACTTCTGTTTCAGTGGTAAAATAGAAATTGTGGATTTCTGAAGTGATAAAAAGGCTTGTATATTGTTTTATAATTGGCTTTGCAATTTGATGTATGTTTGCATGCATGTCAAAGGGATATAAATGATTCATTGCCTGAGTATGTCATAAGTGAAGACTTCAGGAATGCAGCATAATGACAGCATTAGGAATGGAGTTGTTTCTTGGCAGTAAAAGGCATAGAAACCACATCCCCTATGTCAGAGAAAACAGAGACCAGCCATATAGCACATAGACTGGAGCAGAAATCAGGGCTGTAAATGATTCTTTCGAGGTGTATTTGGTTGAAATAAAGTAATACTCCAGAAAGAACAGGTTTTGAAACATTGCTGTGAGAAAAATCCAATAGATCTCGTTTGGTCACTTTGAAAGCTTGAATTACGTGAGTGATAGAACTCTCTCAGCCACAGAATTATCTTCAGCAAAATAGCTAGGAAACAAATGGAAATTGATTTACAGCAAACCTTGGAGCAGGATCTTGCAAAAGATCTTCTGTTCATTGTTTTCTGCGATACAAGAATGGATAAAATTCAGTTAAGCTGAAAAACAGTATATTTAGAACTGATAACAGGATTCTTTTTTCGTCCAATTTTATAGACCATAAGATAACCAGTATAACACATTGCTGGAAGGTGCTTCTGTGCGCTTAGTAGGGTTTGCCGCAATTGTGAAAAAAGACTGCACAGTCATTCTTCAGAAAACATGGGCACTGTGAGGAGTGCTGCATAAACTGATGTTTGAGCGTTTTGAGACCTTGCCTGAAGGCATGCAATTTCTGAAATCATCAGGGCTTTTCTTTTCTTTGTTTATGTCTGTCTCGTCCATGAGTATTTGATACTTAACTATGATTGGTTCCAAAACACAAGACTTGTTGGACTTCAGTTCTGATCCAGTTTGACAGAGCGTATACAAAACAGCATGTTTTGCCCACGTCTTTAAGGGAAAATGAGAAGTTGGTTGTAAACTAAGTGGAAAGAAGGGGATGTGCAAGAACATTTGCAAATAATAATAAAAAATATTAATACTATCAATAGAGACTTGGTTGCTTCCCACCTGCTCATGACTCATAGGAACCTACTTGGTAAGGGTGTGACTAAGTAACAGACTGAAAGAAACAATAAAACAAAAAATCTGCCTTAGTATCAAAATTGTAGACTGCTTAAAAAAAAAGAATCCATAAAGGTTGAAGTAATTTGTCACTGCCAAGTGACAAGTAGATACTTCCTCATTAGCCATTGTTTGACAGTGTTGCTAATGTTAAAAGTTGTCGAGTTTAAGAAGAGATCCCTAGTGTTATGATTGTTCTCACTTGCGTTCTATTTGTGAAGAAGCTAATTAGCCTTCATACAGCAATATCTTCAATTATGGAGATCTCCACGTTGAACTCTGGGCAAGGCTCTCAAGTAATAGATTTGGGTGGGCAGGGATGGCCCCATCTTCCTTCTCTCCTTTAAGGCTCTGTGTGATCAAATACTAAAATGACCTACTGAGAAGCTATTTTCAGAGAATAGCCATTGTAAAGTCATTTCAGAGGCCAAGAAAGTGTGAGTAGGAGGATCCAAAGTGAACTTCTCCAACTGAAGAAGTAGACTGAAAAGCACATTTTACAGCTCATAAAAGTCCTGTTCATAGGCAGGAATGACAGTATGTCACAAATCCCAAGAGGCTTATATCCCTGGACCCTTTCTATTAAAATAATTCACAGGCTTTCTTGGTTGCTTAATGTCACCATGCCATGTTGCAAGACAGTAGGTACGTGTTCCCCACAGCTCATACCAGTGGGTCTTGATTAGAGCATGGCTCAGACTTGTAACTTCATAGGGAATATAGACAAATGCTGAAATGCTCAGAGATCCTGTTCCTCCTACCACTTTTTTTTTTTTCTTTTTCTAGTCCAGTCTCTCTGAATTTTAGGATTCCCAAGAAAGGGAAATCTCTCATTTTATATTGCATGATATTTGAATAGTGGTTCTCAGCTTTTGCTTGTGGCAGCATCAAATTTGTAAAGGTCTTTTCTGCAAAATGTTGAACTCCAAATGAGGAAATTCATCATCTCATATAAGTGGGACCAGCCTTTTGATAATCTTTTTAGTATCCTTTCTGCACTTTTGTCTTACCTAGTTCTTTGTATATTCCTTTCTTTGCACAAGGGGATCCCATTCTTTGCATTTGAATCTTTTCTTTTGCACAAATTTCAAACACAGTCATCTCGATGATATCTGAAAAACAAAGTCTATTTCTACTTGTAAGTCTTATACCAGTCATAAAAGAGGAGACATAAGAACAGCATACTACTGCTTGAAGTAAGCAGCAATCCGTTTCCTCCCTCTTCTTGTTACACGTCTTCCAATGTGAGACTCCAGTCTTATGTATCCATCTAATCTTTCCTTCCCCATAGATCAGGATCCATGTCCACTCTGTCACCAACATCCCCGCTCACGAGCTGTGGGCTCTTTTCTTCTGCTCAGCTTGTAGGTAATGCTGATAAGAGTCAATAGCCTGACCCTTTCAATCCAAATACATTTCTCTAGCAAGTTACTGCTGTGTATCACTTGGGCATGATTTATATACCACCAGGGTCATAAATACCAGAACCTCCAGGTTGACAGCTTTTTGTCAACCTCCAGATTTGGAACATAGTCTTCAAAATAAACAAATTTTCAGGCTACAGTAACACTAAAAATCCATCCTTTTTCTTATGGCAATTTAGTGCTCCAGCACTGGAAGTAATTAACTTCCAGGCAACATATTTGTAGCTGAATATAGTTTTACTTTAAGCGAGTAGCAAGGTGCAAAGTGGCTGTCCTTTTTACGTTTAAAATGTCAGCCTTATGTGCTGCTGTCTCAAGGTCTTGATGCACAGTTTCTCTAGCACAGTTTCTTGGGAAATTTCACTAGGCCCAAGCTCAGTTTTTGGTGTTATGATCTGCTGAATAAACAAAAACAAATTGATTGCTATGGGTGGCCTTCTTTAATGAGACCACTGAGTTGATCTTATGCTTAATGTTGGATTAACAGTCAGGACCCTCTTCTTCTGTGGTGGTTTCACACTGGTGGACAGATAAGCACAACCAGTCTCTCACTCCCCCTCCTCAAAGGAAGAGGGAGAGAAATGGAAAAGGGTTGAGTTAAGGACAGGGAGATCATTCACCAGTTACTGTCACAGGCAAAACAGACTCAACATAGGGAGATTAGTATAATTTATTGCCTATTTCTAGCAGACTAGAGCAGTCAGAACTAAAAGCAAACTAAAAACATCTCCCCCCCGTCTTCCTGATCCACCCTCTTCTACCTCCTCCCGATGAGTGGCGCAGGGGAACGGGAAATGGGGGTTGCGGTCAGCCCATAGCGCTTCGTCTCCACTGCTCCTTCATGGTCACTCTCTGTTCCCCTGCTCCAACGTGGGGTCCCTCCCACGGGATGCCGTCCTTCCCGAACGGGTCCTGCGTGGGCTTCCCACCGGCTGCAGCTCTTCAAGAGCTGCTCCAATATGGGTCCGTACCACGGGGTCCATCCTTCAGGAGCAAACTGCTCCAGCATGGGTCCCCCATGGGTGGCAGCTCCCACCGGATCACCTGCTCCTGCGTGGGCTCCTCTCCATGGGCTGCAGGGGGACAGCCTGCTCCACCATGGTCCTCACCATGAGCCACAGGGGAACTTTTCCTAATTAGTTGGAGAGCACAGTTTCTGTGATCAGAGATAGGTAAGGATGATAGAATCACTGAGTTCAGTCCACCACCTCTGTGGGAAACAGTGAAATAGGCATTTATTACAGTAGGATGGAATATATTTTCCATAGGAACACCCTTTCTGCATCCTACTGTTTACTTTTTCCCCACATAAAAATTGCTATGGCATGCCATGTTATCTTAACTGACTCAGCACATGGTACTTCATTTAGCTTTAGAATACAGAGTTTAAGGTATATTGTAATTCGTATCTGTAGTTTATTGAGAGGGTGTACAAGGTCTGTTGTGGTCCTTAACTGATAGGTCTTGACTTGTTAAACTGGAATAATTTGATAACTTTCAATTATTATTAAAAGTGCCTTAGGAGGGAAAAAAAAAAAAAATAAGTACCTTTCCTTTCCTTCCGAGTTGACCTACCATGTTCTTTTTTCCCAGTTTGGGCATCGAACTGTAAAATCAATTATCATAGCTCTAGTCATACGTGAACAGAGAGTCAGGCCTGAAGTCACTCTTCTCTGGCAGTGACTGGCAGTATTTAATAGAGCCTAGAATTTCTAAATAGGAAGCTGTGGTCTTCGCTGTTGCTTTTATTAAATAAAGAGCATTTCAGAGTGACCATTTGCTCCATCTCTGTGCATCAGAAAGCAACAATGAGCCAAGTTCTTTGGTGCATGCAGTATGATACAAGTTCTGTATGTTTTGCATATTGTGCTGAACACTGTGAGAGAAATAACGTGTGCAAGAGAACTGGTTTTAACTGTTTTTTGTCAGATCCAAACTGGCCTGCATGCCAGTACACAATCAGACAGGATAATCTCAACTAATCCTGTTACTTTGGCCTTGGCCACATAAGGGGAAAGATCATCTAGGTATAGAGAGAAAGCCAGGAAATCTGTCCACTTCCGCCCCTGTTATTCTCAGGCATGTGCATCAGGGCTACTTCAACCCTGTGCTCATTCAAAACCCTGAGAAAGCTGGCACCAAGCTAAAGCAGAATGATGCCAGCTCCTTTAAAATTTGCCCAAGAGATATTTTGCTTGTGGCAGTTTTCTGGTGATAAGATTTTTCTCTCTTACCTTTAGACACATTTTTTTCCTTTCCTTTCCTTTCCTTTCCTTTCCTTTCCTTTCCTTTCCTTTCCTTTCCTTTCCTTTCCTTTCCTTTCCTTTCCTTTCCTTTCCTTTCCTTTCCTTTCCTTTCCTTTCCTTTCCTTTCCTTTCCTTTCCTTTCCTTTNCCCCTCCCCTCCCCTCAGTCAACCTCTGCTTCCTGTGATCCTTGGCAGTGCTGAGCTATATGTCCCCAACAAAGAGATGCTCTGGCAAAGTATCTTCAGTTGATTCTTCTACCAGCCATGCCATACTCTCCTGCAGGGAACACTCTGAGGACAGCACAAGGTGGGACCTCCACTTCCCTACACACCTCTTCACTTCCATCTCAGGTCACCCTAGTTGCTGCTTTTTCTCTGAAAGGATTCCCAGGGACACACTAGACCCAGTCAAATACACCGTCCTTGGAGCCAACGGTTACTTCTGGGTGAAGAATCCAACCTATTATGTCTTAAGCATTTGTACTATTTGAGGAAAAAAAAAATGTATTCAAACTGAGGACACCCTACAGTTCTGTCCCTTTGCCTGCACCTGGAAAGAGATGATCGTTCTGAGCATTAGTTTCCTCAAATGTGAAACATAAAAAATGCTACTGACGTATTTATGATGCCCTTCAGATTTTGCAAATGACAACCACTATAAAAAAGCAAAGCAAAACAAAACAAAACAACAAAGCCTGTTAATCTTTTTTTGTTGATTTTATTGTCATTGATATTTCACAAATTCCAGGCTGACATAAATATAACCCCAAAACTAAAGTCTGATTCTTGCTCCAAAAAAAAAATGGATAATTAAAAAATTAAATTAAATTAGAAGCTCTGTTACCTCTAAGCCTTAATATGTCACAGATCACTAGGAAAGGACAGTTCAAAACTGTATGGATTACTTTCATTTTTTTTTAGTAAGCACTGGGGTGAAACTTTTCTGGCCAGTTGAAAATGTCTGCATCTCAGCTTCTTAGTTTAATTTAGTTCTTTCATAAACAGTCTGTGGAAAGCAAGAAGCATTTCTAGGGAATAATTCATTATACCATCCACATTTAAAGTAGGGGAGATGAAATGTGCTCCAAAAGTGTTTGTTTCCCTCCATGTGCTATGAAGGGAATCTGGGGTGATTTTCTGAGCTGGAGATGTTGATGGTCCAAATATAATCTCACCCTTCTTATGTGAGCAAACTGGGAGATGTGTTAGAGCTTTGATAATTGCCACCTAAGTAACTATTTGCAATCTTTTTGAAACAAAATTACTGAGATGCTATAAAATATTTGGGTACACATTCATTCATTCTTTCATTTAGTATCAGGCAGTACACAGCCATGGTGTATAGGGCAAAATTCCTCCACCAGATGCTAATCTGCATGAGAACACAGCATAAGGCCAGCTCCACTGCAGCCAGAGCAGCAGCTGGACATGTCCTTCCCTATTGCTATGTGTAAAAGTTGAGTCAAAACATTTTTGGTACTTTCGGTTGTCCGTAATGCAATTTCTAATGGCACAATCTCATTATGCCACTGAACAGCAGCTCTTGTATGTGTCAGTGTGTACATAGCATGTGGGAGAGACAAAAAATACTCTAACAAGTTTCCTTTTAAACCTTACTGTTTTTTTGTCTGCTGCCTGCAGTGATGTGTTATAACAAGGCAGTTCTTCGGCTCAGGGGTCCTTGTTTGATCACAGCAACAGGAGTGGATTTCCTTTCCTTATCTGTTGGTAAGCAGCACAGAATCTGCTTAATCAGAAAGGACAACGTACTAAGGTCGTCTCTGATGGCTGCACTGTGTTATTTTATTCAGGAGGTTTGAATTTACACCATATATGTGTGTGTGTGTTTGTGTATATTTATAAATATTAAATTTAGAATTACAAATAAAAGTCAGCTTTTTATATATATTTATATACATGTATATGACTGTATATTCATCTAAGCTCTCTGTTTTTTCTTTTTTTCTTTTCTTTTTTTTTTTTTTTTTGGCATTTCTTTTGTGTTCAGACAGTTTGAAATATCGACCACTGCTTTTTCCCATAAAATACTTATTCACTATTGCTGTACCATCTCTTAGCTTCCGAGAGCTTTGTGAATGTTCCCTACACCAGACTCTTAATACCTACAAGAAGAAGATACGGTTTAATATGTGTCATTTTCATACATATGTCTAATGGAAGGAAAGGAAAGCATATGACTTTTCTTGTGCCAGATGATTCAGTGCTCGTCTTGGAAGAAGTATACCTCCTGTCAGACACCTGCTCTAGCTTTCATTAGACGTCATCACCAGTGTTTAATTTACTGCTAAAGAAATGTTTTTATGGCTTTAATTTTCCCCAGAGTGATGTATAACCCTAGAACTCAGGTGCAGGAAACAATTTTTTTCCTTATTCATCATCAGCAGAATTTTTTAGGACTTCTATGTATGCTTTTACATGAAGAGCCATTGTGACAGTAGACACTGATGATGATATGTTAGGATATAGCTTGACTTAGGCAGTCTGGCTAGGTTCAGTTTTCAAGGTGATATAGGAAATACATTTGAGACAATCTGAGGAAGCTTCAGAATTTGGCTTCATTTCTATTGAAGTGAAATTGAAAAATTGTAAAATGTACTTTAAAAGAAAAATCTGGGAAAGAAATGACAAACCAAAAGACTTGTGCAGGGAAGAAACCTTTTTGTTTTGTTTCAGACCTTTAAACTCTACAATATACTGCAATCTGAATATGATCTTGACAAAAAAAAAAAATAGCCAGAGGCTTTATTTGAAATGAAAAATATCAAAATATTTTGTTCTAAGAGTGTCAAAATGAGACATTTGGAACTTCATCAGAGTTTTACCAATTTTTTCTGTAGAAAAATTCTAATGGAATTCATTGTGACCATTGATGCACTTTCATTTTACGAGAATGATATTTTTAGATGGAAATTTTCCTATCACTTTCATGGCCATTTCATCTTTTTCAGCCACTTATTTTCTCAGCCATTCTTAATTAAGAAACTACAGGTTGTGTTTTTTAACAGTATCTTGTAGTATTGAAACCCAGAGACACAACCACTAGAGCTGACCAGGATAATTCTCTTCTACCTGTTCAGATGATGGCTCTTTTTCAAGACTGATGGTTCCTGTTTTTCAAGGGTCTCAAGTTGAATACTTTCTTCATCCTAATTTTTGTACAAAGTGTAAATTATCTTTAAATCTGACTCCAATCTTAAATAATTTCTGTACTGTATTGTCACCCCATTGGTTTTGGCAAAGTAACCCTATCTTTTAGGAGTTAATATAAATGTCAAATTGTACCTTGTATTACGAAATCCCAACCAACATTTTCTTTCATAACAGATTTAGTGAGAGGCAAAGCATCAGTGGTTCCATCTATTGTCAATAATGTCTTTCCAGCTGTTGTCCTTTATCAACACTGGATTAGTGTTGCTAGTGTCATATAAGTCAAAGGTAAATATAGTATAGTGATTTTATTTTTATTTTAAGAGCTTTGAGTAATGAAACATTATATAGCAGACTAGTAAATCAACACAAGCAAGACAATTTATTAGCTTGATAGAAAATGCACATTAAAGTACATTCCAGTCTGAGATATTTCTTTATCTTACATATTTGCTTCTATGTTTCACTATGGAAGGTACTGAATTTTCCCAATTTTCTGGAACTGTTTCTCCCATAAGCATGTATTTGTGGACATTAGACGAATGAGGTTTGGAGGAGCCAGCTTATGTTATGATCATCCATCAAGAAACTTCTGTGTTCACAGATCTGCTGCTGACAGATGGAAAACACAAAGATGTGTTGTTTCTCCCCCAGATAGGACCAAGTTTTGAGGAACATGCCCTTTATATAAAGCCTAAAGTCTTTCTGTTAGACCAATATTTTAAGTCCCTTTTCTATTCTGGCTGCACGTTTTCACTACACTTTTAGGCACTTCATGTGTTGGAGATATCTTCCTATCTCCTAAAGAAGGCTAAATTGTTTGTTTGTTTGTTTTTGTTTTGTTTTAATTATAAAATACCAATATCTCTCTTTGTCATGTGTTTTTCTGCACATGTGAAATAGTGTGCTTCTGCCCATAAACTTCAGTCATATCCCTAGTGTTGTGGTTTAACCCGGCAGGCAGCTACACACCACACAGCTGTTCGCTCACTCTCCCCCCGCCCAGCCCAGTGGGATGGGGGAGAGAATCGCGAAAAAGAAAAAAAAAGAAAAAAAACTCGTGGGTTGAGATAAAGACAGTTTAATAGGACAGAAAAGAAAGGAAAAATAATGATAATAATAATAATGACACTAGTAAAAGAATATACAAAGCAAGTGTACACAATGCAATGCACGATGCAATTGCTCACCACCCGCTGACCGATGCCCAGCCTGTTCCCCAGCAGCGGCCCCCCCTTTTCCCCGGCCAGCCCCCCCAGTTTTATTGTTCAGCATGACATCATATGGTATGGAATATCCCTTTGGTCAGTCTGGGTCAGCTGTCCTGCTCCTGTCCCCTCCCAGCTTCTTGTGCACCCCCAGCCTCCTCGCTCGCAGGGCAATATGAGGAGCTGGAAAGTCCTTGGCTCTGTACAAACACTGCTCTGCAGCAACTGAAAACATCACCATTATCTTCATCAAAAAATCCAAAACACAGCATTGTGTGAACCTCTACGAAGAGAATTTAACTCTATCCCAGCCAAAACCGTGACACCTAGTGACCAGAAATTATCTTTTAATCCTTTTTTTTTTCCAAACGTGATAATGAGGTGCAAACATAGTGTATTATCTCAAGCCATTAACAATCATTTCATTTCCAACCACCAGCTGACAGGAGATCTCCTATCTTAAAAAACAGTTTCCAGAGTAGAGATGCAAAATCTCCTTGCTCAGTGGTTTTGAAACTAGACCAAAACTAATATGCTAGGTGACAAATATGGCCATGAAGATGAATGGGCAGACACTGTACTCTCAGATACTGCATTCATCTTGGAGTGCTGACCTTTGTTTCCCTGTTCCAAGCAGATATCTAGATCTTCACCAGAAGTATGCAAGCTGGGCTAATACTGTCTGCTAATGAAAAACTGCTGGAGACTGCCAAACTTGTCTATTTAGTCTCCAATGGATTTTTAGTATCTTGAAGTTCTTGAAAAGCAATTTGAATTTGAATCTGAATTATGAAATTGTTTTGAATTAGATTAAATGTAAAGGGTCTAATTTACCAACCGTTAGTGCTATTGTTGAACCTTTCACGCAGTTAACATACTTTGTGAAATCACTTCAATACAAAACAAATACAACTTACTGTGTATAACAGAGCATAAAATCCAATTGGTGCCTTTTGATATTAGATGGATTTGGTACACTGGAAGTGGATATTCACAAATTGTTCTCTGCGTTAGAATAATGAATTGGCATGAACCTTATTTAATTTGTGTTTGTTTTTCTCAAGTAATTTTCCTTTCTCTTGTTATAAAGGAAAAGTACATTTATAAAGTAATACACTCTAATTATAAGAGAAATCTGTTGACTGAAAAGAACATTACGCAGGACACATTCATTTTAAAGGGTGATTTATTTAAATGTATTTAGCAGGGATATTGTCAAGAATGTTTTGTTTGTTTTGGAGTTGTTTTTTGTAGGCTATTTTGTTTAGCTGGATAAATCCTAGAAGAACATCTTAGAGGACAGATGGACAAAGAGCAGTGATAGTCAGTGTCAGGATCTAACTTTGCAGAACATGGTCAAATTGAACTGAAGCCTTTGCATTTACAAAATACTTGGCAGTTGTTTTTATCTGGCATTTGACTAGGTTTTTCTTTATGTCACCGTATTCGTATTCTATGATTCTATGATCACAGCTCGGTTAACTGAGAAAAGGAGAGATTAAGGCTATATGTACATGATCCTTCGTTGCACCCTGCAAACATATGTAAGTGATATATCCTTTCTGATATAATGTGTACACCTAGGTGCTCACGCGCTCTTGTAGGAAAATTAGTTTCTCTATTTCACAACTAATAAGCAAGGAACTAGGAAGTATTTTACATTTACCTCCACTACAATGCAATCAGTTTGATACCTCACTTCTTGGCTGGGGAACAGAACAAAAGAGAGTTTTCTATAGCAGATTAGACAGAGTACAACATTATTAACCTTATCATCTCCAGCTTTTTAAATCCGGCACTTACAGGACTAGTTCATTCTCCAAAGTTGGTAAAACTTTCCTCTCTCCTGAAGTTGCTAATTGTAGGTTCTGGTGGTATATCTAACTCTCTACTGGTAACTTGCTGAACATATAAAAGAATCTCCTTGCTCTGTTAGAATTATAGACTATCCCAAGTTGGAAGGCATCCACAAGGATCATTGAATCCAACTCCTGTCTCCACACAGGACCACCGAAAAATCAGACCATATTTCTGAGAACATTGTTCAAATGCTTCTTGAACTCCGGCAGGCTTGGTGCTGTGACCACTTCCCTGCGGAGACTGTTCCTATGCCCAATGACCCTCTCAGTGGAGAACCTTTTCCTAATAGCCAGTCTGAACTACCTTGGACACAGCTTCATGCCTTTCCCTTGGGTCCTATCGCTGGTCACCAGAGAGAAGAGATCAGTGCCTGCCATTCTGCTTCCCCTCTTGAGGAAATTGTCGTCTGTGGTGAGGTCACTCCTCAGCCTTCTCTAAGCTGAACAAACCAAGTGACTTCAGCTGCTCCTTATACATCTTCCCTTCTAGACCCTTCACCATCTTTGTTGCCCTCCTTTGGACACTCTCTAATAGTTGTATATCCTTCCTAAATTGCGGCACCCAAAACTGCACACAGTGCTTGATGTGAGGGGTTCATCAGATAGATGTTGACAACTGATGGGACAACTGTATTCTTTTTTTCATTTGGGATCAATACAGCTGATGTTTTTTCAAATATCATAGGAAAAACAACTCTTAAAGCAAATCATCTGTTGTGGTTTAGCCCCGGTAGGCAGCTACGTGCCACACAGCCGCTTGCTCACTGTCCCCAGGTGGGATGGGGAGAGAATCAGAAAGGTGAAAGTGCGAGAACTCATGGGGTGAGATAAAGACAGTTTACCAGGTAAAGCAAAAGCAGTGCACGCAAGCAAAGCAAAACAAGGAATTCTTTCGCTACTTCCCATGGGCAGCAGGTGTTCAGCCACTGCCAGGAAAGCAGGGCTTATCACGCGTAACGGTTTCTTAGGAAGACAAACGCCATCACTGCCAACGTCCCCCCTCTTCCTCCTCCTTTACCCCAGATTTTATGGCTGAGCATGATGTCATATGGTGTGGAATATCTCTTTTTCTATCATCTCTTGGCTTTCTTGATCTATTTTGCCACTGATGCTGTTGGCACAATAGAAGTCAGACTTTTCTCTGCTGTCAGTACTAGTAGCTTCTGTATCGTCATCCATCACTGCTATCAAAGTACCTTTAGGTGGTTAGTCTTGAATTGAAGATTTGTCAGGCGTTCATTTGCTCCCAAAGTTTTCAGAAGTAGAAAAGGGCAAAAGCCCGAGATACCATCAACTATTACAGACAGAGAGGGAAGACAGTACAGGTACATTTTTCAACTAGCACAGAAAAATCTGTCCTTACCTACAAACTAATGAGATTAAATAACAGCAGACCGAAGGAATTAACTCAAAATGTCTTTACCAAGGAAGCTAACATGTAATTTCACAATGGATTTTACAAGCCCAGCACAGTCATCATGCTTTGGGCAAGCTGGGATTGTCAGCTTCAGTATGAATATTTGTTTTAACATGAGTTGCATCTTAACCAGAAATAAACCCTCTGGAATAAAAGATGTCTGTCCTCCTGATCCAAGCAGCCCAGAGTTCTGAGCACTTTGTAGTTATTCAATGGCTCACAGCTAGTCCTTTTCCTTACTGTTATTTTTACAGTACTGTTTTTCCTTAGAATAGCATGTACCATGTTTGCTACTAAACTTGATTTGTTAACATTGTAGTGTGAAGCCCTGTTTCGGGCTATAACCTAGGAAATAGTGGACCACCTAAATGGTGCAGAAGAAAAGACAATTAAAATAGAGAATGTGGAAGGTATACAGTCTTCAGACCATCCCAAAGGACGACATTTCTTGACATTTCTCAGCTTGCTGAACAGTGACGGATAGGCTGATTTAGCTGCAGCAGTTCATAATGGCCTCATGTGACAGATGCCTGCCGTGCTTGGGTCCCCAGCAGACAAGGATGCACAGACCTTAGCTCACGTTAGCTAAACTATCCCTGAGGTGGGTTTAATAATCTCTGTTATGTCCTGCTCTGCCTTCTCTGTGTATGTGACAGCTTTCCAAAGAGGCAGCCTTGTGAAAGCAGTAATGTCCTAAAGTCATTGAAGGACCATAGATTTGGAACTTGGTGTCTTTTTTCCAACACACTCACTTTCCACCTTGACAAGATGATTTTGCAGATTAGGATGGATGTTCCAAAGTCAGTTGCCTCTTAGTGGAGTTGCACCAAAATGCTTCAGCTTAATGATGTGGCCTCTTACTAATGCACAGCATGGCCTAGGCTGTGCCTGTTTGTCATTGTCTTGAGTTGCAACTTTTTTCAGTGTGTAAATTGGGTTTACGTGGTAAAGGTTTGGTAGCAGAGGAGCCACAGGGGTGGCTTCTGTGAGAAGATTCCAGAAGCTGCCCCATGTCAGAGAAGAGCCAGCTCCAGCCGGATCCACAAGGGACCTGCTGCTGGCCAGACCTGAACCAATGAGCAATGTTGTTTGCGCCTCTGTGAGAGCAGATTTAAGAAAGTTAAAAAAACTGCTGCACAACAGCAGCTGGGAGAGAGAGGAGAGAGGAACAACCCTGCAGACACCAAGGGCAGTGAAGAAGGAGGGCAGGAGGTGCTCCAGGTGCCAGAGGAGAAGTTCCCCTGCGGCCCGTGGTGAGGCCCATGGTGGAGCAGGCTGTCCCCCTGCAGCCCATGGGGTACCACATGGAGCAGATCTCCACGCTGCAGCCCGTGGAGGAGCCAACGGTGGAGCAGGTGGATGTGGCCTGAAGGAAGCTGCAGCCCATGGAGAGCCCCCGCAGGAGCAGGCTCTGGGCTGGAGCTGCAGCCCATGGAGAGGAGCCCACATAGGAGCGGGTGATCTGGTAGGAGCTGCCACCCGTGGGGGACCGGTGCTGGAGCAGTTTGCTCCTGAAGGATGGACCCCATGGTACGGACCCATATTGGAGCAGCTCTTGAAGAGCTGCAGCCTGTGGGAAGCCCACACAAGACCTGTTCAGGAAGGACGACATCCTGTGGGAGGGACCCCACGCTGGAGCAGGGGCAGAGAATGGCCATGAAGGAGCGGCAGAGATGAAGCGATATGGGCTGACCGCAGCACCCATTCTCCATTCCCCCTGTGTCACTCATAGGGAGGAGATAGAAGAGGGTGGCTGGGGGGAAGGTGTTTTTAATTTGCTTTTAGTTTCTCACTGCTCTAGTTTGTTAGTGACAGTAATAAATTATATTAATCTCCCTGTGTTGAGTCTGTTTTGCCTGTGACGGTAACCAGTGAGCAATCTTCTTGTCCTTATCTCAACCCTTAAGCCCTTGTCCATCCTATTTTCTCCCCCTGTTCCTTTGAGGAGGGGGAGTGAGCGAGCGGTTGTGGTGGAGGTCGGCTGTTTAGCTGGGTAAAACCAGCACACAGTGCTATTCCTCCCATGCAAAGATATTCTGAAAGCACAGCACCCTTCTTTGGCACAGATATTCCTCCCAGAGAGAATTGGGACAGGAAGAGAAAGGAGATCTGGGAGCAATCTTTTCAGCACTCTTTGCACTCATGTGTATCTTATCTTGTATATATCATGTATATCAATATCTTACAGTAATTTGAAGAAAGTTTGCACTTTGATGCACAGCAGTGCTACAGGAAATTTGACTTGTCTGTTGTGGTCATATTCAGTGCTCCTAATTATATGTCTCTGCAGTATAGAATGTGTCACTAGTTGTCCTACATTTCCTTTATTTAATGGGGAGAAGTGGCCACAATTCAATTCTCTGATATTAGATGTCATTTTTATGATGAAAACAATCATTCCCCAGCAATATGTTTTTCTTTATCAGTGCTCCATCTCCCAACAGAGGTGGTAGCTCAGAAATACATATCTGTGTTTGCTTGTGTGAGTCCTTCTCTCAGAGCCCAGGATTTTCTTAATTTTGCCTGCTTTCAATTAAGATATTTGGCAATCTTTCTCATTAAATGTTTTCTCTTCATGTGGAAGGTATAAAACTGAAACTTTTTTCTGTGAGAAATATATCAGGTTAGTTTTTCCTTCACTGTACTGCTTAATATTAGAAGATAGTGCTCCATTAAGGAGGAAGCAGAAGCAACAGCTTGTGTAAAATCAGTATCATCCTGAATATGTAGAAAGCCAACATTACATTGGAGAACTGCACTCTTTGCTAGCCATACTTCTTCCATCGAAAAGCATCTTTTTCTGGAAGGAGCATCCAATTGTATAGAGTATGGCTGAAATGGTGGCAAAGGCTCTACTCTTTCTCTTGGTTTCAGAGGACCTAAGAGCTCAGAAATGATTAATATGGAGGTGACTTTTCTCTATTAATTTATAGAAACGACCTATTCCACCATACATACACTCTTGCTATTCATGCATAAAAAAAAAAAAAAA
>VXAL01014899.1:31480-43106 GCA_013399475.1 Chauna torquata
GAAAAAAAAAAAAAAAAAACACAAAGTGACATCATTGCTAGAGATGTCTTTAATAAATAAATGAATTTAGGTTGGCATTTAAACTATTCAGGTGACAGATTAGTAGGGCAATGACTCCAGGTTCCTGCTGCGTTTGCAATGTCTCTGAAACTATTTGGTCTGGGATTTAATGTTAGAAGATCTTCACAAATATCTGACCTTTAAAATAGATTTCTGGATTCACACTAATGTAATTTATTTCCTGAAATCCTGAGTAAGTCTGTAGAGTTAACTGACAGAAATGCTCAGAAGATGATGTGGACAGGTAGATTCTTCTCATCCTTGTGTCTACGAAAGAGAAAGTAAAATTGTAGTCCTTCTTAACAAAAGCTGATACATTTCAAGCTCTCAGGTGTGCACAAAAAGTGCTGCCAAAAATGGCAAGTCTAGGCTGCATCCCTGAAAATTGGTCACTGGAGGATGCAAATAACCTATGTCCACATCACCAGTGAATGTATGGGTCAAATGATTGTTCCAGTGTCACACTTCAAGTCTGATGCATAATAATTAGGGCTGGGATGTGCCTCTTCTTATGCCTTCTAAGGAAGGGCAGCCTCATCTACCATGACTGTATGACTATGGAGTTCAACATCCTGAAAGAACTGAGCAAGTTAAACAGTGGAATTACAAGCCTTCAGAAGATCAGATTTTGGCCTGCTCAGAGACCTGCTTGGCAGAATTCCTTGGGAAACCACCCTGGAGGGCAAATGAGGCCCAAGAGAGCTGACTAATCTTCAAGGACGACTTCCTCAGACCACAAGAACAGCCCATTGCCGTATGCAGAAAGCAGGGATGAACACGGAGTATCTGACTGAACTCAAACACAGAACGGAGGTACAGAAGAGGTTTGTAAACAGGTCCAGCCTCTTCAGGAGAAGTACAAAAACTTCTTGAGCATGTAGGAATGCAGTCAGGAAGCCAAAGCTCAGATGGAGTTGAAAGCATCAAAAGGTGTGAAGGGCAACAAGAAAAGTTTCCATAAGTGCATCAACAGCAAAAAGAAAGCTAAGGAGAGTATGTGAGAGTAACAGGCAATATAGAAAAGGTTGAAGCACTCGATTTTTTTTTTTTTCCCCAGTTTTCATTGATAAGGCTTTTCCTCAGGTCTCCCAGGTCCCTGAGCTTCCTAGCAGAGTGTGTGGGAATGAAACAGTATTCACAGTGTAGGAGGATCAAGGTTAGGGATCACTTAACTCACTTGGACAAATACGAGTCTATGAAATCAGATGAAATGCATCCGAGGGTGCTGAGGGAGCTAAGCAGTTATTGCAAGGCTGCTCATTAACATTTTAGAAAGGTCATGGCAATTTGGGAAGGTTCCTGATGGCTGGAAAACCAAGTTGGAAGGAGCAGTCACTACAGCGGAGGGCAGGAAGGTCTGCTATTCAGGGTGTCCTCAACAGGCTGGAGAAATGGATCAGTAGGAACCTCATGAAGATCAGCAAAATCAAATGCAAAATCTTGCATCTGGGATGGAGAAACCCAATGCAGTAGTGCATCTAAGTGGCCAACTGTCCCAAAAACAGCCCCCTAGAAAGGGAACTTGGGGTTCTGGTGGACAAGTTGTGCATGAACCAGAAATGTGGCCTTGCAGCAAAGAAGGCCAACTCCTGGGCTGTGTTAGGCAGAGTGTTGCCAGCAGTTTGAGTGAGGTGATCCTTCCCCTCTGCTCAGCATTGGTGGATTGCTGGATCCAGTATTGGGCTTCCCAGTACAAGAGGTGTGGACATACTGGAGCCAGATCAGTGAAAGGCACCAATGTATTCAGAGACAAGAACACATAATGTACCAGGAGAGGCTGAGAAAACTGGTCTTGTTCAGGGGACTTAGGGTATCTTACTGCCATCTACAACTACCTGATGAGAGAATATAGAAAAGGTAGAGCCAGATTCTTCTTGAAGGTACATGGCAAGAGGACAAAAGGCAACAGACAGAAGTTGAAACCTGGGAAATTCTGAAAATACAAGGGGAAAAAAAAGTACTGTGAAGATGGTCAAACACTGGAACAGGTTGTCCAGAGAGGTAGTGGAATCTACGTCCCTGGAGGTGTTCAAGACTCAGCAGGACACAACACTGAGCAACCTGACCTGATTGGACCTGTTTTAAGCAAGCAGTTAGACTAGGTGCTCTCCACCGGTCCCTTCTGACCTAAATTATTCTATATTTCTACAATAATGACCAAGTTATGTTGCTAACATATAATGTCATGAATTATTTTTCAATAAGAGTTATTTCCCCATTCTGTGTTTTACCACTGTGTAAATCTTTGCAAAATATGTTCTCCTAAACTCCCGTGCTCTGTAAACTGAACCAACTGATCTCTAAGAAATTTTATTAATTTGGAAAATCTGAAAAAGCACAATGAGTATTAGGCAAACACTAATGCATTTTAAAACAGAGCTAATTGATAAGGATGTTCAGCATCTTTAGTTCACACATTTTTGAGCCCATCTGCAGTTGCATTTTCCTATTACTTTTTCCTTTTATTTTTAAACAATTTATGCCAAGAAATGCTGAAAATAGACCGATTAAAATTTAGAATTGCTCAACAATACTGTGTTATAGTATTGATATGAACTATGAAATTATCTCACATTTTTCCTTCTGCTTGTCAGTACAGCATTTAAATGCCAGAGCAATTTTTGCTTTAAAAAAAAAAAAATCAGCAATGGATTACAAAACAGGACATTTTTTGTGACATTGTGCATCAATCCACATTGAATTTTCTATTATTCCCAGCAGCATTTCTTTATGTTGCCTTTTTTTCTGTTTTCCACGGTGAGAGTAAAATACAGATTCATGCTGAGGCTAGAGATTTTGAAACCTTCCAAGAAAAAACAACTCAGTCAATTATCATCAGCCATTTCTCTATAGGTCAAGCTGAGCAGTCCCCATTGTGTCTACCAAGAACGCCAATTAACGTCTTGACATTTTGCACAAGAAAGTTGAGGAATGCATCCCAGCTCAGCCTAAGAGTCATGAAATACAGGCGTTATTGGGGGACTCAAAGGGAGAACAGCAGAGGAGGTGCACTGGCATGTGGCTGGTGAGTCTTCACTGTTACTCCTGGAGATGCATAGCTGTTGGGGCTGTTGGCTCAATGAGTGCTGATTACTCAGTGTCCAAAAAGGCAATCAGTACCTAACTGGGGATGTAGGAATTGTATTCTTACTCCATAAGTGAACAGCAGTGGAGTAAGTTGCAAATTGTTCATGTTTCTCCATAGCCATACATCACTGTGGGAGTCCTGTCCTGGGGCATTTGTGCAGCTCATATGCTATAAAATGCAGATCTAGATGTATGCTCAATTTACCTAATGTTTCATGAAGTTCAAGGACAAAGTACCTTGGTGGCTTTTTCTTTTTGTCTTCATAACCTCTGTTACTTGTGCAGAGCAGCTAAGTTACTCCTGTGTGGGTGTCGCAGATTAGTGATGCACTTCACTCGTAACAGAGAAGCAGCAATATGTTTTATTGATATAAGATTGTGAACAAGGTTAATGGTAAATAAAACAGTGGTTTAACAAGATTTGGCAAGGCACACATTTTTTTACTGCATGGAGGACAGGGTCAGATGAAATTTTAAAGGAGATGCTCCCGTTGAAGCATGAGGTTCTGAGTGGACCCTCTTGCTTTCTAAACTCCTTCTCAAAGGAGTCTGAGTGTGTCTGGATCCAATCTTAGTGCCAGACTTGGTCAACAGTTTATGTCTAAAGGATTATGTGCACAACCAATCTGAGGTGCAGTTTATCAATTTTTGCAAAGTTTCAGCAAGCTATTAGTCACTTACTGAGGATCTGTTGTGAGTTTTGTGACCAGACTGGTAGATGAGGGAAGGGCTGTTGGTGTGGTCTACTTAGATTTCAGTAAAGCCTTTGACACAGTCTCCCACAGTATTCTCCTGGGGAAACTGTCTGCCCGTGGCCTAGACAGGTATACTCTTCTCTGGGTAAAGAACTGGCTGGAGGGTCGTGCCCAGCAGGTTGTGGTTAATGGAGTTAAGTCCAGCTGGCGTCCCGTTACAAGTGGTGTCCCCCAGGGGTCGGTACTGGGGCCTATCTTGTTTAATATCTTTATTGATGACCTAGATGAGGGGATTGAGTGCACCCTCAGTAAGTTTGCAGACGACACCAAGTTGGGAGGTAGTGTCGATCTGCCTGAGGGTCGGGTGGCCCTTCAGAGGGATCTGGATAGGCTGGACTGCTGGGCTGAGGCGAACGGGATGAGGTTTAACAAGGCCAAGTGCCGGGTCCTGCACTTTGGCCACAATAACCCCATGCAACGCTATAGGCTTGGGGCTGAGTGGCTAGAAGACAGTGATGAGGAAAGGGACCTGGGAGTGTTGATCGATGCAAGGCTGAACATGAGCCGGCAGTGTGCTCAGGTGGCCAAGAAGGCCAATGGCATCCTGGCCTGTATTAGAAACAGTGTGGCCAGCAGGAGCAGGGAGGTGATCATCCCCCTGTACTCAGCTTTGGTGAGGCCGCACCTCGAGTACTGTGTTCAGTTTTGGGCCCCTCACTACAAGAAAGACATCGACGCCCTGGAACGTGTCCAGAGAAGGGCAACGAAACTGGTGAGGGGTATGGAACACAAGTCTTATGAGGAGCGGCTGAGGGAGCTGGGATTGTTTAGTCTGGAGAAGAGGAGGCTCAGGGGAGACCTCATTGCACTCTACAGCTTCCTGAAGGGAGGTTGTGATGAGGATGGGGTCGGCCTCTTCTTCCAGATAACTAATGATAGGACTCGAGGAAATGGCCACAAGTTGTGCCTGGGGAGATTTAAATTAGATATCAGGAAAAACTTTTTCTCTCAGAAAGTGGTCAGGCACTGGAACGGCCTCACCAGGGAGGTGGTGGAGTCACCGACCCTTGTGGTTTTTAAGAGGTGCCTGGACAAGGTGCTACAAGACATGGTTTAGTAGCTTAGTGGGTAGTCTTGGTGATAGGATGACAGTTGGACTAGATGATCTTGAAGGTCCTTTCCAACCTTGTGATTCTGTGGTTCTATGATTCTTTAAAGAATCTCTCAACCTTGAAGAATAACCTTGAGGGGTGTCCCTACTCAAGGCATCCTGGCATGCAGCCCACTGCCATGCGGGAGAGCTCAATGG
Source organism: Chauna torquata (assembly GCA_013399475.1). Classification (NCBI taxonomy): domain Eukaryota; kingdom Metazoa; phylum Chordata; class Aves; order Anseriformes; family Anhimidae; genus Chauna; species Chauna torquata. The sequence goes on from VXAL01014899.1 coordinate 36,632, forward strand.
GCTCTGGGCTGCCCCCTGTTTATGGGGTTAGATAATTCAGTCGTAGTCATGTTTGCGTACCAACTGTATTTTCGTTGGCGCATGCTCAATTAGGCCTTGGCTACTGTGTTGTTATCTGTCTCATCGAATCTGAGCGGGATGCAGCCATCATGACCCCCACTGGTGGTTAACACCTGAGCAGGGTTATGGGCGAAAGGTCAGGTGTGGGAGGGAGTACACCATCACACTCCACCCTGTGACTGTAGTCGGAGTTGGGGGGGTGGGCAAGAATCAGCTATAATAATTGATTGCAAGTGCTCACAGGCCTTTCTGCTGCACCATTTCCAGCAATTGAAAGAAAATAGCAGTTCCATGATCTGGCTAAAAACAGTAAAGTGCATCGTTTACAGAGACCTAGGAAGTATGAGCTGTTACTGACAGTTGTCATAATATTCCTTGCAACTCTCCATGAAATTCTGGCCACAAAAACACAGTTTAAGAAACTGTTTTAAGTCTGAGCAGTGCAAATTTCAAATATAAATTCTTTCTAGAAGTGGTGCTTTTTGACAGAACTGAAAACTTTTGATTTATGGTGCCTTAATGCAAACTCAGCTTGTGTTCTAAGTGTAAAGAAGTATGGGAGATTTTTGTATAAGCATGCTGTGGTCTGTCCAATGACATCTCTTCCCACAAGAGGGGTAATAATCCTGATGTTGATCCTGGAGGACAGAATGACTCATATTAGTAGATAGGATGGCAATACTATCTGCATTTTTTCACTAGTACTCATAACAAAGCATACCACAATACCATCAAGCTCCAGCCTTCGCAGAAGGGATTAAGAGGGTATGAGGAAAAAGGAAAGCAAATGCAGCCTCTGTTATAGTCCTTCCTATCCATCCTCCTGTAGCTGAGAGGATGTGCTATTGCTCACACTATCTGCACCGTGGGAAGATGTTGGCTCCACAGTAGGAGATGTGTGAAGGGCAGAGCCAGACTGCTGTGTTGGAGTGTTTGGACTGAGGATTTTAGTACATATGTGACAGCATTCCTGGGACCTAATAGTTTTGGTGCGGTTTGGGCAAAGCATGAACAAAGAATGTGAAACTGTTCTGGTTATATGCCTAGCAAGTTAGCTGGTTAGGAGGTACGCCTGGGTGCCAAATGCTTGATTAGATGTGAAAGGCTGCCCACAATCAGATTTTTGTGGAAACCTCTGGGACAAATGGAGAGCAAGAATTTTAATCTCTGTATTTTTCTTTTCTTTATATTTTTGTTATATAGGGCAGCTTTTACGTCCCCTCTGAAAACTGCATGCAACATGCATACAAATGGCATAAGGACCTCTGTCTTCTGCTCTTGAATGCTCAACGAGGACTTCACATGTACTACACCCTCATAATGAAGGAGATTCCTGATTTACCACAGCTGAAGTTGGGTAAGAGAACAGACATTTTAAATTACTGAATATAGCCCAGTGCTGTGTTTTCAATACATATTTTAGTACCAAAATTCTTGGGCTGTTTAGAGATTTTAGAGGATTTTTCTCTCTGCTTTCTGATTAGTTTTATTTTGGCACACTGTTAGCTTTCTCAGCTTATGAAAATCCCTTTATAGGAACTGAAGGTGGCCTGACATGTAAAGGGGTAAAATGTTCTGATAAATTTCTCAGAATACTTGCCTCTAAATGATATTGGGACTCAGTTGCTTTTTGAAGACTTTAACTTCTAGTTCTGAATCACCGTGAGGTCTGGGGAAGACTCTAGTAATTTTTAATCTCAACCAAAATTTTTTTAAACTGAAAACAAAAATCTGAAAGGTGATGTGAATGTTTTTGAAACATACTCGCTCCCTTATGCTTTGCAATGCACTTCTTCTCTGCCCACAGTATAATTACATCTTGCTCTTTAAAATGATTCTGTTCTTCTTCCTAATTCATTTGTTTAATAGATTTTCTAGTATTTTGGCAGAAGCATTTTTGGCTGGTCAGGCCTGTTGGGTCCAATGTAGAAGTGCTGGCTGGCTGGATTTGTGGGAAAGAGCTCTGTAATTTGTGTTTAGTCATGTTTGCGATGACAGCATGAGCTCCTGTGAAAATGGGGAGCATCCCTGACTAATTCCTGCTCTCCCACCTGTTTCTTTGAATTCAAGGAATGTGTCTCATCTGTGTTTTTGTGTCTTTATATGTCTGTATGAACATTTTTTTTTAAGTTATCAGTTTGTTGTATTGCAGGGATAATTACAGTAAGAGAGTTGATTGCATTGGCCAGGAGATTTAAAAAAGGAGGGGAAAAACATTTTCCTTTTTCACTGTATAGGTACTACAAGCACTTTCAAATATAATACATTATTCTATACAGACTTATAAGTTTGATAGCTTCTATTTTCCACTTCATGTCTTGTTCCCTGATATATATTTCCACTCTTGGGAAATCTGTAACTCATGGGGTGCGAAGAGCACATACTCTGTTATTCAATTCAGCTATGAGGAAAAAAAAAAAAGTACAGCATTTTTATTTGCAACTTATGAGCTGTCAGACAGAATCCAACATGCAACAAAACCCATGCTTCAGGCATCTTGGTTATCAGGCACATTTTTAGATGGTTTGTGTTTTACCTGGACAGACTTATAGATTGGGAGATGGCAGACTTATGTATGGTTGATTGACCACAACTAAGAACAGCCCCAGATATGCACATATTGGCTTTCTGAATACAATTGACTTAGTTTTCATATGACTCCTGGTACTAAAGTAGGCATTTAATTTGCAAATGTACTTGTAATACATAAAATTTGCTAAATGCAAATACGTTTTTTAGCCGCTTGAGCAAAGCACTCTTTGCAACATTTTATTCACAGCCTGAAAATCTACTGAAGATTTGATTTTAAGGCTAGTCTTGTGAGGCCTGTTGCAAAGCCTAGCAAAATCATGGGGTATAAGATTTACCCAGTATGATGAATATCGTACTAATTTTTATATGAGACAGTTGCCCAGACTGTCCTTACAGTCACTGGGGAGAAACAGGCCCATTTAAGACAATAAAATATGTTATCTGACAAGTAGTACTCTCTACCTTAGACTGACACGAACTGCGCCTTGTACTTGCTCATTTTTCTCCACTAACCAGGAGAAGAATGTAAATGACTCATTCAGTTTTAGACACCTATATTTGGTGAGATTAATCTCATCATAGGTTTCTAAAGATAGTTAAAATAGATACAAGACTATAAATCTCCTCTGCAGACTTTCTTAATTCTTTTTTTTCTAGCCCCCTGAATAGTATATTAAAAACTTAATAGTCTAGTTTAGACATTAAAAGTGGAAATTATTGTTTCCCAAATTTTACCAGCTGAGGAGAGATCTTTTTGAGGTGCTACACATCTCAGTCTGTCCTTTTAAATTCCTTATTACTATTTAAGAAGAGTCTACTGGGGACCGGGGAAGGTTGGTTCATTTCTCTGCTTTGTCTCTTTATGTATACTATTAGAAAGTTCCACATTGCAAAATCTAGCTGCCAAAGCTGGAGAGTTGATTTATGCCTTCCCGTGCTGAATAGTTTGTGGTACATTTAATGTGGAGCATCCCTATGCTGGATTCTCTCAGGACCATATCAAAGCAATGCTGCATGCTCTAGGGGTGGTGAAGTACTTCACACTCCACAGGGCAATACAGGGATGTTCAACCTATTATCAGTCATACACGTAGGGTATATATTACATGGCCCCATGTAGCACAATAAGGAGAACCATTTATTGTGCATCATTTGCTCAGACTTTCCAATGGTGAGACAATATTGCATTTAGTTCAGGAGTTGGCCATAAATCACAGAATTACTGAATCAGCAAATGGTTTCGGTTGGAAGGACCTCTGGAGGTCACCTGGTCCAACTCCCCTGCTCAAGCAGGGCCACCTAAAGCAGGTCGCCCAGGACCATGTCCAGGTGCCTTTTGAAGATCTCTAGGGATAGAGACTCCACAAACTCTCTGGGCAATGTGTGCCAGCGTTCAGGCACTGCACCATAAAGAAGCACTTCCTGGAGTTTAGACAGAACCTCGTGTTCTATTTTGTGCCCGTTGCCACTGGGCACCACTGAAAAGAGTCTGGCTGTTTGCAGCCTCCCTTCAGATATTTGTATACATTGATAAATACCAAAGGCTAATAAGCAAACTTCTAGTAAGAGAGAGGGTGGACAATGAAAAGCCCAATTCTGTCCTCTGTGTCCCGACAACAACCTTCCAAAACATCTGCAGGTTTAGTGGTTCAGGTCACACAAGCAGAAGTTTTATCTGTAACTACAAGTACAAGGTGTATTGTGGGGTGCCCACATCTGAACAGAAACTTGTCCATTGGCAAAGAATGTCAAATGACCTATTTATTGCGTGAATAAACAGTAGAGTATTAACATTTCACATCTACTGTTCTCAAACCTGATCTATTTCTTTCTCTGTGTTTTTTTTCCCTAGAAGAGCTATCCATGGAAGATACGTTATCTCAGCTTTGTACAGAGCTGCAGGTATTTTCTTCAACAGAATCAGTCTGTGCTTTATGCAAGTCCATTTTTCAAGTGCACTGAGACAGCCCAATCATGTATCAGAGTGGGGAGAAAGGGAATTTGGTGCCAGCAGAAAGTTTGTTGAATGTTTCTTTTCCACCAACAATTTCACATAATTTTGATTGTTCACTTACGTGACGTTTCTGTCACTTTTAACAAGTCACCAGCTGGATTGCTTTAGCATCCATCGGTAAGCATAGCTCTGAGTGTAAAGAGTATGCACAAAAAAATTATTTGGGGATAGGTTGCAATTACAGCTTTTGTGCTGACAGGAGATAAGATTCTTTGGCAGGTTGTGCAGCCACATTTTTTCAAATAAAAACACCTAAATGTGTAGGGAGGCTCACGGGAAGACACAAGTGATTTTGGCACAGCAGTAACTGAATTAATCACTAGAACTTGTGATGTGTTGGTTTCAAGTGAGACACAGGCAAGTCGTCAAGGGTGCCAAGAAGAAATGCAAACGTCAGTTATCACTGGGGAAAATGTTTTACGATCAGAAATTTAATAGATTTGATTTGCTCAAATAATTAGCAGGAAGACAGCATAGGGAAGAATGACAAAACAATTAATGGAGGGAAGTTGAAACCAAACCAAACTGCAAGTACATTTACGCTACAGTTACAAATGGTGAGCTAATGTTTGTCAGCCATGTGTGAAAAACGTTTGAAATGGCAAATTTCTTAATTTTAAGTTATAAGTTGGATTTATTGAAAAAAATATATTGATTTCATTTAAATTTGATTTAGAGAAACATAAGTTATGGGGCTCAACTCAACTAGACTGCAGAAATTTAGAAACCTTAGGAGTCCGGGGGGTCAGACAGCACAATCTAGAGACTCCTTAGGACTTATATTTTATCAGTTCGGCAAAGTTCAAATTGGCTTGGCATACATGAGAAAATATCAGCTCTAATTTCTCTGTATTTTCTAATTCCTGTCCAATTCTTGTTCTCCTGAAAAACTTTTTGACTTATTTTGCATGGCCATATTAGTAAAGCCAAACTGCCCTGACTATTGTTTGAAAGCTGCCGGGAACAGCGTAGCAGCAGATAGGAGAATACAACAGCTAGAATGGCTGTTTGTCTGGGGTGTTATAAAAACTTAACTATGGTTTTCCTGTATGCCATGAAAATATTTGGCATTAGCGTCCTGGGATCATAGCTTTCTATCAATCTATGGGTAATCTAATGATTAAGAAAGTGAATTTGCAGAGACTCTTAATACATAAATGTTGAGATCTTGTACGATATTGTTGGGACATAGAGGCAGCATTGACCATCTCTGCAATGTAAGTGCAGAAGTCGTGTGGACCTCTGTGTGGTGTTCAGATGAGTGTTGGCAAAACTCTCCCAGTATTTTGCCGCTAGGAATATGTGAACTGAAACCATTTCTCTTAGCAGAAAGTACGAACAGCAGTCATTTGTAAAGGCAGAAAATGCTATTAAAACCATACAGAGAGAAGCCTGTGGGATTAGCTTCCCATTATCACTGTGTTACCAGAGTCAGGTCCGTTTTTAACGTTAAACAAAAACAAAATAAGAGAAGAAAGTGAGTTTTGTATTCAACCCAAGGACACAGCAGATTTCTCCAAAACAAGAGAAAATGGAAGGACAATATTTTTTAATTGTGTGATTAATTTGTAAACAATCAAGCAAAAATAATTCCTCCAAAAACCTCTAAATTTGTTTTGCATAACAGTGTTGTTAAAACCAGCCTACCCTGAGTGGAGTTTGAAAGGTGCAGTCACAGTGAACAGCCCAGCAAGTATGTGAACAGAATAGCCAGAATCGTATTTGGTGATCACACTTTCATTTTCGGGCTTTGCTTTGAGGAACTGAGTCCCTGGGAATTGACCTGCATTGCTAGGATTGCTAGGCTCTTGGTCTGTGTGTGGCAGGGTGGCAAAATTCTCACAATTAGAGGTAGGTATTGCCTTCCTT
>VXAL01014899.1:43408-63008 GCA_013399475.1 Chauna torquata
TTCCTTCCTTCCTTCCTTCCTTCCCTCCCTCCTGTTCAAAAGGTTAGGAATCAATAAACTAGAAAAATAGCCATCATACACCTAGTCCTAGTATGGCTTTCATTAATAATGCATGTTTTCTGAAGGCTGTGCTTTCAGTCTGATGTAAGAGGTAGCTAACTGGCTAAATTTCAAATAAAAATAAAATTGAGTACAGAAATAAAGAAGCGCCCTGATTCTGCAAAGAGTGATGTATGGGGGAGTATCTTTTGTCTAACAGAGTACCCCTGACTTCCCTAGCACCGGAATGGGTAGTGGAGCTTGTGCCATTTTGGACAAATCGTTAAAACAGAATAGCACCCAAATAATGTAAACTCTGACAATATCTGTGGTTATTATCCATAGATGCATTTTCTCTGTTTCTGTCTCACACAATTTGCTTTTAATCATGACTTAGTTTGCAGTGTCACCAGTCTGGAAATTAACTGCATAATAAACTGTGCAAAAACCAAGCAGGCTTTCAGCTAGACTGCAATTTTAGCTCCCCCCAAAAAAGACCTGGCCAAGAAAGAACAATTCCGTGTGGTGTTATTTCTGGCATATTTCTGGAAGTATTACCTGTTTCCTGGAAGCGGATAGGGTCCCCAAGAATAGGTGAAGGCTCAGTTGCGTGCTCTTTGCTACCTCAGTGAATGGAAATAAAACGCAATGTCTGTCAGTTGTTAAAGAAATTGTCAGACCAGGGAGGTCAGTATGCAGAGACTTTGCTGCTGACCTGCACTCCCTGGGCTGCAGGGGTTCAGTGCAGAATTGCAGCTGAGAGCACTGAGGGTCCCAGCCCATCTCAGTGTGGGACAGGAGCAACAGCAGACTCTGTGATGTCTGTTTGCATCATATGTTGAGGACACAGTGCTTTTTTGCTTTTTTTTTCCCCCCCTATAATCACCCATCTGGTATCCTAGTGTGACGTAGCTGAGAAGACTTTTTTTTTGCAATAAGAAAGGAGACAATGGGCCATGGTTTATTATTTCAGAGCATCCAGCACCATCTGGTGGATAGTTTGGAATCTGCTTTCTTTTTTTTTTTTTTCCCTTCTGTTAACTACATCTGCAGTAAAGCTCCTGGAAATATTGAGGCTGTTCCCACTTCACAGAATCACAGACTGGTTAAGGTTGGAAGGGACCTGTAGAGGTTGTCTGGTCCAACTCCCCTGCTTAAGCAGGAACACCCACGGCAGGTTGCCCAGGACCACATCCAGATGGCTTTTGAAGATCTCCAAGGAGGGAGACTCCACAACCTCTCTGGGCAACCTGTGCCAGTGCTCAGGCACCTACACAGCACAGAAGTACTTCCTGATATTCAGACAGAACCTCTTGGGTTCCATTTTGTGCCCATTGCCTCTTGTCCTGGCACTGGGGACAACTGAAAAGAGCCTGGCTCCGTCCTCTTTGCACCCTCCCTTCAGGTATTTATACGCATTGATCAGATTCCCCTTGAGCCTTCTCTTCTCCAGGCTGAACAGTCCCAGCTTTCTCAGCCTCTCCTCATAGGAGAGTCCCTTGATCATCTTGATCTTCTTTCTCTCCAGTTGTGTAGCTGAGACTCTTTGCACTAAACCTCGTGGCTTTTAAAGAGCAAAAGCAAAAGTCTCACCTGCATGATTTGGGGTAAAATAACTCAAAATAGTAGCTTTAATAATAATTCTGAATCAAGAGGATTTTTTTTTTCTGTTGTTCCTGAAAGGACTTAATCTGATATGCTAACTGATTTTCTGTCATGCCACTGTCTTGATCTCAAAATGTCCTTTCTCCCCTCAAGCTGTTGAGCAATCCAGAGAAGATAGCAGAACAGATAAGCAAGGACCTTGCCTGGCTTTGCTCCCACCTCCTGGCCCTGTGGACCCAGTTCCTGGATGTGGCAACACTCCATCCAGAAGTCACAGCTTATCTGACTCAGGAGCATCATATGCTAAGGGTAATGTTAAGATGTTAAAAGCAAGTTCTGTAATGGTAGCCTCCTGACATACAAAAACAATGTCCATTTGAGCTAACTTTGTCAAATTTGCTTACCTGATTAGTTCAGCAAGTGCTGTGCCTTCCATGAGGACGTTTTTGATTATTGACCATACATCACTTTCATCACTTTGGCTGAGCTGAACTTATAGCCTGATCTAATCATTAGAGTAGGGACATAGAGAAAAAGGTAGGATTCATCTTGCTTAGCTTTAGAAGTCTGCAGTGTAGGTGTTAACATACCAACTTACATACTGGTTCTTGTTAAAGTCAGTGGAGGTCTGGTCACTGGAAACGAGATAATTTTTATGCTTGCAAAAGGGAGACATAAAATTCAGGAAGAGGTGAACGATGCTGAGACTCCACTGGTTATTTTGGCTATGTATCCTCTGACTCTGAGAGGACCTGGATGGCTTGATCAGCCAAAAGGACTGAACTCTGTAGGCCCCCAGCTCCAGCAAGGTGAATCCCAGCCTCAACTGATGCCAAGTGCTGGCATGACCTTTGGCAAATTACGTACCCTTGTGTGCTTCAGTTCATCTCCAAGCTCTGTGTAGTAATACTTTCCCAGTCCTGGAAAACAGTTTGAGAGCCCCAGATAGAACGATGCAGTCTTTTTACAGGGGTGCTAGTTCTTCTTTTATTAGAAAAGCCTTTTGTTGAAGTACAGCTGGGATTTAGGGAGATGCTGAGATGCTACGACGTGCTTTTCACTGCCATTCTCTGACACTGTAATAGAGGTCGCTCTTACAAATATTATTAGTAATGTATGGGCTGCAGTTTAACAGTTCAGTACAGTTGACTGCATATTATGATGGATTGATTGAAACTCAAAGCTTATTCCAGGGCAGATAGCAACACTGAATTTTTTATAGCTTATTTCACACTCTGTGCTCTGCCAGACAGTTCAGATCTGTGGCTCTTTTGTAATTGATTATCCAACACTGAGCAGATCTAATGTCTATGAAGAGATTTGAAGAGCTCTCATTTGTAAGTATCGTGACGTAGGCAGATGTGTTTCTACCATGATAGGCCTTATTCACCTCTAGGCTGATGTGTAAAACTTCCTTTATTATCTTGGGAACCACTGTGAATGTTCCCACAGAAAAGATGATCAATTAAGAGTTGTTCTAATTTAGTAACTCACTCCACTGCTGCTATGATTTGCACAGTGGAAAAGGAAGAAATCTTCCTCATTTTAATATTACAGGGAAAAATGGTAAATTTGACAGCTTTTAGAAAAGTAGTCAGAAGATGCACATAAGAAAATCTTGATTTACTCTCAAGGGACTCTTTTCCCTTCCAGCAAAATATGCAACAGCACCAGCTCGTTTGTGCTGAACTGGGAAAGCGGAACAGAGTTGAGTTCTTTGTTTTCTTTTTGTCACTGGAGCAGTGCAAAGCAGATGGAGCATACTAAGGAATCTGGTCCTGACAGTCATTGCTCTGTTTTTAGCTTGATTGTACTTGGCACCTTTCAGCAGATCTTAGGTGTAACTTGTATGTTTCTCCCTCAGGTAAGGAGATTCTCAGAAGCCTTCTTCTACACTGAGCACCAGAAACTTGCCGTGCTGACGTTCCAGGAAGGCTTGTAAGTAACTCATTGACTCTTCCCTGTCACAGGAATGGCTGAAAATGTAGTTGCTTAAAACATTTTTCTACCAAGACTGAGATCTTTTCTACTGGATATGGAGGGATTTGGTTTGAGAGACGTCGCTAGGTCTATTCTAGCTCCACATTATAAACCCATTGAAATCAGTGTCAAAAGAAAGTAACTCCGATCAGGCCCCACAGATGATTACTTTTAAGATTCCTATAAGATAGTTCTTTTTCTTACTCCCTCTCTCACATGACTTACAGCATCAGGGAGTGACTAAAACAGTGTAGCAAGAGCTTTCTAGGGATATGATGCAGGAGATCCTCTTTCCTCACCTCTCTTCCCAGTTGGGTGCATGTCTCTTCAGAGTTTATCTCCAACACTAGCCTCAGGGCAGACAAATATTTTTGATGTCTTTCTTCAATTAACTTCCTAACCCCCCTATACCAGATCTAGTACTGGCAATTTTAATAGGAGGTAACTGCTGAAAAGCAACAAAAAATTAACTTTTATGAGTTTGCTTTTTACTCTCCCTCATAATATTTTTGGATGTAGGCAGTCATGAATTTATTTTGGTTTTTAGTCCAGCCCTACTTTTTGTAGCAGAAAGGATCATCTGTAACTGCAGACAGGAGCCTTGATTCATTAAACAGCCAATGCAAAGATGTGAATGTTCACTGGATGCAGCAGTGGAGGACCAAATGGGTACACCAGCAAATTAACTGGAGGAACCATAGGACTGATGTGATCTCAGGGCTGATACTTAATTGATCAAGAATCAACAGTGCAAAACAGCCTGGGAAAATAAACGCTGCACTGGGCTGCACTCACAAAAATATGCTATGAAACATGAACAAGGTAATTATTTCTATCTGCTTGACACTGCTTACTTGGATCCAAGCTGGAGAGTATGAGGAGCCAGTTTTAAAGCTACACTAGGGCAAATCCTGCCTTCAGTTTTAGCCAATGATTCCAAGTGGACAGCATGGGTAATACTCAGGACCTGACCTCTGAAGGCGGAGTTCAAGGAAAGCTGCTCAGATTTGAATTTCAAAGTAATGAGGGATGTCCGAACTACTTCTGCACTAAACAGGCTATCATCACAGGAGGACCACAGCGTTACCAGAACGGAAGCCCATCTTTCAGAAGTGGCTTAAAGGCCATGACATCAGGTCCTGTAATGATGACAGAGCTTAAGTGACACATCTGTTTCCAACCAAGAGGAAAGAAGAAAATGACTTTCTCAGAGCTGTCACTAGGAACATTAAGGCTGATTCAGTGCTGGTGGAAAGGGCCGTGACTTCGTTAGTAGATGGGTTATACAGGGCTGCCCTGTTATGCCAAACTAGAGCAGGGCCATGGCTGTAGGGGCCCAGCTGCACTCACTTAGTCTTCCCAGGTCAGGTTTTAAGTGAGCTGTGTACAAGAAAAGACCCATGTCAGGACCCTGAGGTGAGGGCAAAGACACTCATGACCCCATCCAAGCAAACACAACCCTGCACAGGGGGAAGCCTAATTGCTAGAAGTGCTTTTATTTCTCCAGACAGCCACAGATCTAGCCCATTTCCTACAGATAAGCATAATTTTTCCTCAGTGATTATCAGGGAGACAGAGTACAAAAAGTAAAATAATTTGCAAACACTAAAGATTGGTCTACGCGGTAAATTTAGTCTATTCAGGCCTCATGGCAGAGTCCCATTTTCCTTTTGATTATGCTAGATAGTGCAGTTAGAAAACTAGAATCTTGGCTGCCAGAGTATTATTGGTGGTGGGGGTGCCAGCAGGGAATATTAATTGGGTTCAAGGAGGCTCCAGGTGAGATCAGCTCTCAGTGTGCCAGGTACTGTACAAACACCTCAAACATGAGCAGGCTTTTCCCCCAGTTATTTCTTCATTGTTACCAGATGAGTTTGGTTTTTTTTTTTGGCACCCCATACTGTGGTTGTGAGTTCTGTGTTAGGCCACGCACCTACATGCGTGGCAGTATTTGCTCAAATAGAACAGGAAATACCATTTCCAAAAGGTTGGGTATCACACAGGATGGGAGGCTTTAGCAGGTGACGTAGCCTCCCAATATTTCACAGAAAAAAAATACTTTTTCACACACCTATCAATATCAATGATTCATTTTTCTTGTGCCAGAGACTGGTCTTAAAGCAAGTTTAGTTTATGATTTTTACATGTGGCCTTTAGAATAAACGCTGATACCTTTCATTAATATGTCAGTGAGAACTTTATTGTGGTGCTAAGGCTTAACTCCAAATACCCAGGTGTTGCTACAGGCAAGAATGAGCAGTTAGCTGTTTGTGACTTCTGTCTGAGTCATGTTTTAACAACCAATGACTCGCTTATACTTGAGGAAAAAATAGCTGGTAAGAGCAAACAATAGACAACAACAATTATATTTTGAAGTTGAAGCCAGCATGCTGGTTTGCACAAGTTTTTTGTCTCTGGATATAGGAATCTTCCATGCTGGCATGAGGACAGACCAATTGAATTACAAATCTGTTGTCTGAGTTTTGCTTCATCATGTATAAAGAGTATTTCTTCCAGTTAACTATCGCATGGTGATTACCTGCCTCCTGCCAATGATAATCTGAAATATTGCCATTGTGCTGTCCTATGGGACCTGTCCAGAATTGCATTCAGCTGACAGTCTACAAAAAGTTTGCTTCCTCCCTCTTTATTCTTTAGGATAAGCAGACTAATTCATGAAAGACTCAACACAAATAAACAAACTTTGTATTTGATTCCCCATTTTTTGAGGACAATGCTTACATAGGAAAGCTCATCAGAAGTAAAAATTATTGCATTAATTTTAGCCGAACCCACACCCGTGTGCCAACTTAATGTAACATTCCTTGATGAAAGCCAGGTAGCATTTTACATGTGCCAAAAAAATGGAACAGAACAGTTATTCTAGTTCTACCAGCAAGCAGTAGCTGAACCAATGTGCCTTAGCTCTTCCAGATGTGGACGTTATGTGAGATGTTGCAGTGCTTTGAGGACTGGTATAAGTGAGACAGAGGGCCTGCCATGTGTCATTCTTGGCCTTGTTCCTCACTTTACTGGTTAAAGAAATTTTTTATTGTCTCTTCCTGAACCTGAGTTTTGAAACCTTTGGCATAGTCAGAGCAACAGACCTCTTTTCCTGATTGGAAAGCCAGCTGAGGGGTCCAGTCTCAGCCAGCTGCAGTGACCCATGGGAGGACAGCAGTGAGTTATGGTAGCCATCAGGACCCTGCAGCAGGAGCAGCAGGAGCAATTTGGCCTACAAGAAAGAAGTTTTTCAGTGAGGTAGTGTGCAAATTGTAGAAAACTCTAACTGAGACATAGAAATCAACTCACAGGACATGTCCTATGAGCACAGAGTACTGCTTCTTGTCCTTTCAAGCACACTGCCTCTGTCTTCTACTACCATCCCCCAGTCAGTAATTGAGTATGCCTGAAGTAGTCCTTAGTCCACAATACCATATTTGTTGAGACATCCAAAATCCAACTTACGTGGTAGAGTTGTCTAGAGGTTGCACATTTTTATGTCCATTCTGAGTGCTGTGGAGCAAAGTTGTAGTTCATTCCTTCAACTGAGTTAGGTTAGCCAGAGACAAATTCAGAAGATAAAAACTCCATCCTATTTCTAACAGCATTGTGAAGATGTACTTTTTGTTCTGGTCTTGTAACTTGGCTGTGCTTTCGTCATTGTGTCTTCCTCTGAGTGCAATGCTCCTGGTGTAATGAGCCCATCTCCTTTGTGACAACCTTCACCACATGATGGTGGTCTTTATCCTACTCCATAAATACAGCCAGATGTGGAGTAACCTGTTAGCATTTTACTTAAATTTGACCTGAGAAACATTTTGTAGTATCAAGAAGAAAGAGTATAAATACTCAGTTTTAGTCTCAGGGCTGGCTCTGCAACATGGTCCATGGTGTGGCAGACTGGGAGCTACTGCAGCTTGGGAGGGTATCTCTGAATGAATGAGCAGCAGAGGACATTACATTGCAGGTAGTGTGGCAGATGGGTTGTGGTGACAGAGAGAGGGGACAAAATCATATCTTCCCACTAGGGAGTTCCTACTAGAGCTTCTCTCTACCTAGTTGACTTCCAGGCTGCCCTGCCAGATGGGATTGTGCCATCACCCATGCACAACTTGGCATTTGTCTTTATTGAACTTCATGAGATGTCTGCCTGCTCATCTCAGTATTATCTGCTAACCCGCTGCAAGTGCATTCTGTCCCATCAAGGGTGTTAAATACAGACATTAAATGGTATTGCCCCAATATCAATTAAAGGGCAGCACTAGTAACTGTGTAAACATCTGGCTTTGCTGTCTAGATTACACAAGTGACTGAGAACCAGCACAGTAACCATTCAAATACTCAATTTGTTTTGCACTTTGCTGCCAGGATCCAAAGTCATGGACAGATTTCTACAGAAATTCGTAATTCAGAGTACTTCACCAGCATGCCCCCGCTGCCAGCAGAATGCCTTGACATAGACGGGGACTGGAACACGCTTCCGGTTATTTTTGAAGATAGGTACATGGATTTGCCTTGCAAAGGTGAGTGAAACACACCAAGGTACAGCTTCATGAGACAGCTTCAACTGAGGAGGTTCAATTCCCCAGCCCAAGGTAAATGACCTCACATACCTTGGGATGGTTCTGCCTTGGATCAGAGCATAATCCACTATGTAATATAGCTGAATCCTCTGTTTTCCTGAGTAAGTGATCTTTAGAGTATTTCCTATAACTTCATATTTTTCATCTTCCAAGTAAGATATTTAGTTGAAAGGACAGGAGGCAAAATCAAGAAAGAAAACCTTTTGGATTTTTGTTAAGCTGACAAACAGCGCAACTAATTTCATACCCGCAGTGACATCTAGTGTTAAGAAAACTTGAAACAAAAAAATTTACAATTTGTGTGGAGCTCAACACTGTACCTGAAAGGAAGTATTGCTTTTCAAAAAAAAAAAATTTCCCCTAGAGTACCCAAACCAGATTTTTCATTAAGAAAATATTTAGTTCTGCAAGTTCGTAGTAAAACCTCATGGCCCTTGCTTCCCTTTTTTTTTTTAACCAACTATTAAGTTTAGCAGAGAGGTAATATATATTAATATAAGTGACCATGGTCCAGTAAATACGGCCTATGGTCCAGAATTTCTACTCTTCCAGAGCTATCAAGCTGCGTAAATTTTGGCAATGATAATTACAGATATTTAAACCATTAAACTCAGTATTAAACCGATTCACAAACAAGATCTACATTACATACAATGTGTTGCAACAGCAGGAGTGCAAAGAAGTGCCGGCTCTGATTGCTCTACCAATTCTAGAAACTAGCAGTGTAGATACAATTATACTGAGGAAAGTATATTTTATTAATACTGTCTTTTTTTTGGCCTACCTATCACTATTTAGTGAGTATAATTCTAGTTAAATGCACTCTGGCATTTGCATTTGTAATATACCTCTAATGTAAAGATAATTTATATAACATAAACGTACATACTTCTCTAGGCCTTACAATCACTTTTCCAAGTCCCACATCCCATTGGGATAATATGTTGTGTTCTTGCAGACACCACTTCTTTTTTTCTTTCTTTCAGATCAGAATTTGGATGTTTTCCCAGATTTTGAGGTTCCTGCAAATACCCAAATGGATGTAATAGATGACAAGGAAGATTTTGCATCAGATGATGCCGCTGCAGTAACCAAAGGAGACTTTGGGAAAGGTACTCTGCTAATACACACAGACAGGATAAACAGGAATCCCTCCTGCTTGTACAGTGATACAGAAGGTGTTGCTTATGCAGCTAAGAGTTTAAACCAGCACTCCACATCTCAGGTATGTACAGTGAACAAAGAAGGCCAAAGGAAACCTGAAAATATTTTTGTTTCAAGTAAGGAAACTACTTCTGACTCAGAGCCAGGCAATACAGAATGCACATCAGAGGAATTTAAAACATGCCAGGAAGTTTTATTAAAAGACAATAGACTTGCAGTGGATGTTGCCTCTGGAGACATGAAACCTAGCAATAAGGATGCCCACCAAAGTGAGCCCATGTTAACTGTCAGTGCTCAGTATGAGTACAGAGCATGTGGAACTGATGGCTTGGAAGACAGGACTGAAATACATAAAACAGCTGAATCTGGTCATCCTGAGAATAATTTCACTTCTGAGCTTGCACTGAATGAGTTAACCAGTCTTGAAAAAACAGCAGATCCAGATAACAAGGCTCTGCTGCCTGTTTTGAAAGCTTTGCCCACACACAGCTTGGAAGTGAAACTGTTCGCAAAGGAGCAACGAGCTGAGGAGTGTGAAGAATTTACCCTGATGTCAGGGGTTATAAAGAGATCCTCGTCTATAATATCTGATTCAGGCATTGAAAGTGAACCAAGTTCAGTGGCATGGTCTGATGCTCGTAGCCGGGCTCTGGAGCTACCCAGCGATCGAGAGATCCTGCACCACTTGGTACGGAGACATGCCATCCACCGAAATTCCCTGGAGGGTGGCCACACAGAAAGCAATACTAGCTTGCCCAGTGGGATCCAAGCATCACTCACATCCATTAGCTCCTTGCCTTTTGAGGAAGAGGAGAGAGAAATGGAGCTTACCAAACTGACCAAGTCTGTCTCAGCTCCTCAGATCAGTAGCCCAGAAGAGCCTGTGGAGGAGGTGGATATATCCAAACACAGTGGAGCAGCCTCAGGAGACACAGGATATTTAAAAAGTTGCATGAAATCAGAGGATGGAGGTGGGCAATCAATCATGAACTTTTCTGGATGTCAGATCACCACTGAAAGTGGACAACTAGAACCAAGAGGACATCCCATACCCTCTGCCAAACACAGTAGTGGTAACATGGAGTTACATAGGGAGGAGGCAAGAGAAGGCTTTTCAGAGACTTACTGTAGTTTGGAAAGTACAAAACCACCTGTATGTCCAAAGCCGCTCAGAGATAATGTCTCTGAATGCCAGTCACCGGAGGGCAATGGTGAGTGCAACTTAAAAACACCAAGGGCTAATAACTACTTGGACAAAGGTATAGATAAATTTGATACCCACATCAAGGATCCAAAGGATAAACCTAAGCTGGACAGTTTTAAAATAGAACAAGGCTTTTACACCAATATCGGAATAACAGGAGAGGAGAGTTTCTCACAAGGCATAAAGCTGGTACCAGATATTTGTAATCCTGTTTCAGCTACTTCAGAAACTTCAGTGGAATTTGGCTCAATGCAAGGAGAATGTGGTAACTCTCTTGCTGATGAGAGCCCACTGGTGTACGCAGAAATGCAGGGATTACAAGAAATTGAGCTCAACGACTCACCTGCCTCAGCAGATCCTGCTTCAGGATCCTACCAGGATGAATATCCTCAGGAGCCCGACAGCCGAGAACATAAAGTCGTAGCTAATGGCACTGGGTTTCATTCGGTGACGACAGAGGGAGTAGCACTGGAAAGCAGAAAGGCTGTTGATGTGGTTAACCTCTCTGTCTCTTGCACGGCAACGTGTCTTCCCTTTTCTTCTGTGCTCAAAGAGACCCCTGCGATGGTCGGCTTCTCTGCAAAGCAGGCTGTGTTCCCCATCACACGTCAGCCTCTAGGCTCTTTTGGAGTTGTCTCTTCTAATTCAAATGTGGATGAGGTGGATGAAGAGGCCAATGAAAGGATGCTGAAGTAAGAATGTCTAATTACTTTTTTAATTAATGCTGATATAATGTCAAGAGACCCTGGCAAAGTTCAGGGCCCTAATACAGTAAGCATCATGAAAGTTTGCATTCACAGTTGCTGCCTGAGGAACTACAGTATAAGTAATCCAAGTAGGCATACGGTTTGTATGCAGTAAATAATCTAAGTAAACAGGAAGGACAAAAACACAGAAAGACCAAGATCTTCAAAGGCATTAGATCCTTAATCCTCATGGAAATGAATAGGATTTAGATGTCTAAATAGTCTTTAAGGTTTGGCCCTCCATCGTGAAGTAATGGTTACGCAGACATGGGTATTGATCCCAGATAGTTGCTTCTCTATAGCAGTGCCATAGCTTGTTTTTCTCCTCTGCTTAATTTTACTCATTAGCTAAACTATGAAAGGGGAACATAGATTGGTTGGCAGGGCATCAGCTTCCATTTCTGAAACTGGCAAATGGGAGAATGGGCATCCTGGGTACCTGGAGATGAGGTGGGTTTTTTTTCCTCTTGTTTCTTAGTCCATGGCAGAAGCGCCACATCATGGCCTTGATTTCACAGTGACCCATTTCACAGACTGACATACTTTTCTTATATTTTTGTGTCTCTGCTGTGCTGAGGGAAAATGGTAGCATGAGAATTTCTCGGCCCATTCACCCATATTGGTTCTGTGCATGTGCATTCATTTGGGACCCAAGGCTTAATTTTTTGAAAACATCTCAAGGTTCATTTTATGATCCCTGCTGTAAGTCCTGCTTAATCTAAGCACAAAATTTGTTCCTTCTCTGTGAAGCAGAATACTTAAGCATGTATTGATGCACTGATGAATACAGGTCCTCTAGGTCCATGGCCAGAATGTTAGATTTTTCATTCTTGAGTCCCTTTCAAGTCAGTAGAGTTGATGTAAGTAATTGTTCATCATCATACCAATTGACCTTAGGCTATCCCCAGGGTTTAAAGGTTTATATCTCCTAATGTGGTCCATCCCAGTTTTCTAATTCTATGCTTACGTTGTGATTATTAATTCCTAAAAGCTCTGGTTAAGTTTTGCTAAGTTGAAAAGCCACTGAAGTGTTTGGCACCTTTGGCTAGCTTCAAGTTGAGTTCATGTGTCAAATTTTAGGCCTTCAGCAGGAAAGGGTTTATCTCTATTCTTCCAGCTCTGAGCTGTTCTTCCTCTTAGCTACTAAATATTTTCAAAAGAACCCCAAACCAAACCAAACTAAAATGTCTATCATCTCTGTAATGAGGTGTATGCTTTCACTCCGGTGCCTGAAGAATGGGGAGAGCAACTTCTACCCGCCTGTAAATGCATCTGATGCTATCATTTTGCTTTTCAGTGTCAGTATGGCTGAGGACATTTATAAGATGTAAATTTTGCAATTCTGCATCTTATTCTCATTGTTATTGGCCAGCAGAAGATTGTTTTTTGTAAACCTTTTGTTCCTCTGGCAGGTGTGAGATACTGAAGTTTTTTACGTATTCCTTGTATGTCATCAAATCATTTGGGAACAGATTTTTGTCCCTGCATCCTGATTTCTCTCAATCAGAATATAACCTCCTCATTTCTAGTTTGAGGGTTTGTTGTTGAACACCCAATTCTACTGTGATTAATTAATGTATTCTCCAGTTTTTATCAGGCCAAAGAAAAATTTAAAAAAGAAATGAAGATTGAAGGATTTCTGTACAGTGACTTATCTGTACTAGCTTCTGATATCCCATATTTTCCACCAGAGGAAGAGGAAGAAAATTTGGAAGATGGAATTCACCTGGTTGTCTGTGTCCATGGGTTGGATGGTAAGACCAAGAGGAACAGCTGTGTGTAAGAGTCATTCTGGTGTAAACAAAACAAAAGAAACGCAGATCTACAGGAAATGTGAAAGAACAGTCTAAGGAAAACATTTATCTTAACTAAGAATTTAGTCCTTTATATGTTATTCACTCCATTGTAATAAAGAGTCTAGGAAGATATTAAATATGTTCTCTAAGAAATAGGTGCTGCAGCACAGGGTGGAGGTTTTTTTGTTTTTTTTTTTCATTTAGACAAAATTCTGTTCCAAACTACATCAGCCCTTCAGTGTACAGTAAGAGTACATCACAGTAACTCCTCTTGCCACTCCACTGTTATAGGATAGATCATGGCTGTCTTTAGGATGTGGGAGAATAAGAATCAATATTCACTGCAGAGGAAGCCTGGCCTGGAATATTTTAAATACATACTTTCTAAGAAGAAAACAGATACACTAAAGTTAAGACTTCTCTTGATAAGTTATTGGCTTCAATGGGGAAGGTGAAGGCATTAACCTTGAGACTACAGAGAAGGAGGGACAGAGCCTCAGAAAAGTGTGAAACTCTCCGTGGCTTGTGCAAGGACTGTTTGCCATTCAGTATCCTGGTGGCAGTAATGTGCTTCTCATGAGGAGGAGATACCTCTTTTTACAGCAAAATAGTTCAGAAGACCTTGAAATTTGCCTAGTGTGGAGTCGGGGCGTTTAGGTCATCTCCCAAAATATTATGAGACTAACAGCATTTTGGCACCAGGTCTAGTTGTGAATGTGGAGAGGCAGGCTACTCTGCATATGAAGGCCCATCCTTATAGCCCAAGCACGTGTGCTGAGGTCCCCATCAGGGCTGCAGTGTCTCCTGGGGGAAAGACAGACGCCAGCTTTTTGGTGATCCCGTCTTACCTACATTATTTGGCAAATAGGGGACAGAGTCATTCTGGGCCTGATCTATGCCCCCTCCTCCCCACTGTTTATGCAGCTCATGCAGTGCACAGCAGCAGGATGTGAGGTCCAGCCCTCCTTGCACAAGTTGTGGGTATTCTTGCTCTCCCACTGTTTCAATGCATGATCCTATGGTGTGGTGAGCTGTCTTAGCAGCACTTAGCAAGAGCTCCCTGGTCCCTGGTTTATAAGAAGAAAAATGTATTAAATTGAATCTATATTAGTTATTTTTTCTATTGAATTGCATCTTATAAAGTGCCATTTTTTTTCTAGGTAATAGTGCAGATCTACGGCTGGTAAAGACTTTTATAGAACTGGGACTCCCTGGTGGAAAACTGGACTTCCTAATGTCTGAAAGAAATCAGGTAGTACAGAGCTGATTTCAGTCTTCCTTTAGATCTCCTACAAGCTGTTGCCACTGCTGAAACAGGACCTTCAGCAAAGCTCTTTCACAAGTTGGATGAAGCAAAAGCACTGGGGAATTTAGGGAATTTTATGTAGGATTTAGTTCAAAGACCTGTTCCTGTCTAAGATGACAAGGTGCTCAAACGTACCACGAAAGATTCCTGGCATTGAAGTCAAAGGCAATTATATTATTACTTACAGGACTAAACCTTAGAGAAGGAAAATTTATTTATCTTGTCAGTTTGCAAACTGAACAGCCAGGTGCCTCTGCCTTTTGGATGCTGTGCAACACAGCACCGACAGAAAGCAGCAGGTTTAGTGATGTTAAATTCTCTGGAGGCTGTGAAATATACAGAAGGTGTGTTGTCAACTTCTGATATATCAGCCATTGTTTCTCCAGTTGCAATGTTTGTGAGATTTATTTCTTGAATGATAAAGAAATGTCTTCCAGAAAAATTCATTGCTACTCTAGGCAGAACAACAGAATGAATTCTATGCTCTGCTTTGCAATGAAGTCATATTTATGACACAGAGGCCTACCTTTATGCATAAGATAAGGATTTCTAGTGCCCAGTCAAAAACATTATTCTGATTTATGAGCAGCTGAGAAACTTGAGTCAAAACTTTCCAGCCTTCTTTGTTCAACAGCTTTTATATTTTCAAATAGCCAGTTGATGTTAGTTTGTGAACTTGCCACCTTCCAGTGCGCATTTCTGCCAGAAGTGGACCTGCACAGTGAACATGAACAAGATGAAAATAATGGGGAGAGCAGACTTGCCTCAAACTCTCTTCTCATGTTTTCCAAGGCTGAAAGGATTAGCATTTTTTTTTTCAGCATCTCTATTTACCATTATCTGGAGCCCCTAATGGGAGCTTTCAGTCCTCCTATAGTGTGGAAAGGTGACCAAGTTCCCATAGCACTGGAAATAGGATCAATGTTTTTTGATAAGTCTTTGGATGCTTTAAAGTGTCCTGTCACCCTTTTTTCCTTGCTCCGGGAACCACACTGAAAATGATCCATGAAATCAGTTGTTTAGCTGAAATTTGCCTTAGAGAGGAAAATTCAAGGCACCATTTTTAGGCAGTCATCTGTAATATATTTGACAAGCTCAATCAGGCTGAGATGATACTGAAAGATGGAGGTATAACCAGGTGAAATATGACATTTGGTGTGTTTTGTTTGTGATTAATGCTCAGGCTGGTATTCTTCCACTTTTAAACAACCTGAAAGATTTGGGATAATGAGCCTAAGAGGAAATAATTAATTATCACTGCAAACTAAACAAACAGGCAGGAGGTTATTGGACTGTTTGTAGTATATGAGAACATTTATTTTATGGCAGTATTGCAAAGTGAATATGCTCATGTTTTCCTTTGCGAGAGCTGCAATTAGCAAGATGGGTTGTGTCACAAAAGCATTAATTACTAGATATGTTTGCTCTGAATATCTGTTCCAACATTTGATGATTCTTTTTGTGGCATCTCATTATTTACAAATTTGATTTACAGTCCTGTTGGAGTGCCAAACAGCACAGTTCTGAATAAGATCTCTCTGCAATTGTATAGACTGGACAATATATTATTTGTTTTATTGTATCACAACTGCCATTATTGTTGCAAGCAACAAATGGTTTAAGTCTCTCTCTGGCACTCATTCTTTTACTGATATTGTTGAATAACAAACATACGGCATTTCATTAAAATGGCCTAATAATTTTGTGATTACATCCTTAGCATCAACATCACCCATGTGTAGTGTATAATGCTGTGAACTGTTCTATCATAGTAATCCATTAAATCCTAAATGCCAAAAGCTTTTCTTCCATGTGCAGAGTATGGTGTCTAGAGAGGCTGGGCATTAGCAGTTCTCACCACTGTCGAGTCGCTTTAGGATCTTATTTATGACTCTGAAATCTCTCAGCCTGATACTGTTAATCTTACTATTAATAAATTGTAGGCCTGGGTTTATCCTATCATGCCTCAGTTAGAGGCACAGTCATTGGAGAAACTGAAGCAACTACAGAAGGTAATTTAATCCCCTTAAAATACTGTCCTCTAGGGGAGCCTCTTTCCATGCCCTACAAAGGAAGCACAGGGTTACTCTTGTCCTGAATTGGATGCTCAAGTTCTGATCCTGAAGCTAAAAAAGGCACAATATAGAGTCAAAGAAACTCTGTTACAAAAGATTTTGCCTTACCTTACCTGGGAGCTCAATGAAGACAATGAATTTCAGTGTGGACTGTACCAGTAGCCATGTGACCGATACTGACCAGTATTGTTACTGTTGATGCTATGTGAGAAAGAAGATATTTGTCTTGAGTAAGTTTGCAATGTTAGTTGGAATATTTTTGATAATAAACTGAAAGTGAAACTTTTTGACTCTGTTTTCAAAGAGCTTCCATTTTTGGAAGACCAAGAGACTGAGAAAAATTCTCCCCTACTGAGCATGTATAAAGAAAATTTGGACTAGTTGTTACTTTTGTGCTTGCAGTTTACTTTGAAAATAATACTGGGATATATGTATACCACAATAAGTGTGATATATTTTAATTCACCTAGTCAATCCTTTTTTCACCAGACTGATACTTTTGCTGATTTTGATACAATGACTGACCGATTGTTGGATGAAATTATTCAGCATATTCAGCTGTATAATCTCTCCATATCCCGAATAAGGTAAGCGTTCTGATAGTTAATTGTCTGTAACTATTTGTGGCCATAAGCATCATTCAGTGAAATTAGCTTTTCAAAAAGTGCCCTATGTCAAAAGCCATTGAGGTCAGTGAGCTGAATTTTTACATTGTTATAGCTGGAAGAGTATCCACTAGGCTAAACAAAATATAAAATGATGACTACAGGATGCTACTGAAAGCCCTAATAGAGTCCCCTTGAGAGCAATTTATGTTGCCTTACATTTAATTTAAATAACATACAGAGTTTTTTGTGTTAATGTAATTCTGTCTTTCCCAACAGTTTTATTGGACATTCCCTTGGTAACGTCATCATCCGATCTGTATTAACTCGCCCCAGGTTTCGCTATTACCTCAACAAGTTACATACTTTCCTGTCCCTCTCTGGGCCTCACCTGGGAACCCTTTATAACAACAGTACTTTGGTTAGTACAGGTAAGAGTTAATAGGAAAGCTATGACTCGCTGCAGTCCATGGCGGAGTGCATGAGAGAACAACATGTGGAGGTAGCAGTAAATTGTGACAACATGACTCATACACTGTAGCTGTGGCAAATATTTGTTGAAGACTTCAAACCCAGAAAAAATTACAATGAGAGAGGCTTTCAGTACCTACTACACAGTCCAGCACTGTGCTCCCTGGAAAATCCAGGGGTGTAGAGAAGTGAGAGAAGACCTTGCTTCCACTGTGTTCTTCCGCTTCTTTTTATACTGCCAAAGAGAGGCATCTCCAAGGCTGAAGAAAACACAGTACTACGGGAAATTAATGTCCTGATGATCAGCCTTCCTGAACATTTATGTTACCATGACACCAGATAATCCAGTGAGACCCTTAGACTTTTATTCTTGTTTCACAGCAATACAAGAGGAAACAAAGACTCACAATGAGTGAGTTACAGTGCTAACCTTACTGTAATCACTTTGAGTTTATTATTATAGGCACATATCTTTAATCCCCTTGGTCGATAAATAGCAAAAAGGCTAAAAATGTACACCAATTTTCATTCCAGGTCTATGGCTCATGCAGAAGTTGAAAAAATCAGGGTCACTTTTGCAATTGACCTTCAGGGACAATGCAGATCTGCGCAAGTGTTTCCTCTACCAGCTAAGCCAAAAAACAGGTGAGTGGGGCTTAATGTACTTGTGCAGAAATTTGGGGGAATATTCCAAAGGATTGTGCTAGATTACCATGTCATCAAGGGAGTAAAGAAAATCTGCATTTCATTACTGATCGTTCTTTAAGTATTCTTGCTTTCAAGAAGGGCTGCTCTAACATTAATATCTGTCTTATCTGTGCCTTTTATCTGCACCAGTTACCAGTGAATATAGTTGCCAAACAGTGCCCAATAAGACCTCCATGCTGTAGTAAACATGCACCTAATTTCATATTCTTCAAGCAAGAAATATCATTCTTGACAGGCCACCATCACTTAATTTATGTTACTAGATGCAAACTATTTTTCCTTTTTTAGTATTTTTTTAAGTTTAATGTCTCTTGTCTCTAGGAAATATGATGCTGTGAGATGAAGAGCAAATTTTATTCATGTCTATTGTGACACCTCTATACTACAGAGAGAGATGTATGGCCTTACACTGCAAAAATGATGTCTACATAGAGATCTTTTTACCTCTTCCTTGGTCTGTCATGAATATATGAAATAAATCAGACTTTCCCTAAGAAAAGAAAGCAAGCATAATCCTTCTGTTCAGGCAAATGTTTTCTTTTAAGAGTTGTTTTTAATATTGTACATGAGTAAACTGGTGCGAAGTATGCACTCACAGAGTCACTAGTTGATATTTAATTTTTTTTTCTTGCACTCTGTTATCTTGCTGATAGGAAACAAAGACTATGTTAAGACAAGTACAACTTCTTAATGCTTGGTCTGAAAGACATAAAGCTGTTTCATAATTTTCTGACTATAATACATGACCTAATCAATGACACGAAGCTGTTATATCTTGGCATTATTTAAATTTCCTTATTTGAATTTTCCTTTGGTTCCCTAGCTCTCATTTCTATGGAATACAGTGGGATGTTTGCTTTAAGACTGTCATGTTCAAATAAAATTGAGTCTACACAGGAAGCTCACATTGTTACTTCCCAAGCCAAGAATTCCTGAGTATGTGCTGTGAGTTGAAGTGACTTGTTGCTTATTAGCTTGACAGACTGGAGATCCAACGGACTATAAATGAAGGTGTTGTCTCTGCAAAAGCAGAAAGCGGAAAGTTAAATGTCAAAAAGTTTGCCTGTAAAGTTAAAATGATCCAGGTAGATGCTTAGGGGAAAAAATTGAAGTAGTTCTAGATAAAAATGTATGAGCTGGCACAATGAGTCAGAATTGAGGTGCCCCTACTCTAGCACTCTGCTCCCAAAAGTGGTTGAAAGCATCTGCAGAGGGACACATATCAGAAGGCAGTGTTGTGCCAGCTTTCCCAGATAACTCTTTGAGCTTCCAGCAATTTCTGACTTTCTTAAAGTAGAAATCCCTTCCACTTTTC
>VXAL01014900.1:7018-24575 GCA_013399475.1 Chauna torquata
ATTTGAGTCTGGAGGTGAGGACTCAGTTCTGTACGAGCCTGATTAATCCCTAAGCCAGGTAGATTCAGTTACTAGTTTTGGTTAATTCTGTGCATGTATGTGTATGCGAAAATGAATGCACTTGCTTTCTTCATAATCTGGCTCTTTGCGTTACACTTGCATTATGAGTTGCTGTTTTCCATTGTAGCACTAGCTGCTGTTTTCCTATATTCTCTTTGTGAACATTGAATATGTATTAAGAAGCTTGAGATTTTTTCCTTCAGGGAAAAATAAGGACAAAAACAAAAGGAATTTAGCAATACAAAACCAAGAAAGACTGACTATAAGTAGATGAGCAGATTTCCCAGGTCTTTTGTGTATCATCAGAAGGATTCTAAGTTTCCTTTTGATAAAAAATAAAATAAAAAAATCCCTAAAATGTTTGAGAAATACCTGCATTTTTTTCTGAGGTTCTTGTTCTACAGACCTAACTGGTGATTTATTTGATATACTTTTCATCAAAGACTTGGGGGGAGGGGGTAAGGGGAGCAGATAAAATACCTGTACTCGATAGACAAGGGAGTCTCAGTATTTTTATTAATGTCAGTGGTAGTTGTAAGATTCATATAATAGTGTCTGGGCTGGTAACTAGTGCTTTAATTTTAACACTTCCAAAGAAAATAGGTCTAAATTTAGAAAAAGAGGTAATTTAACCTATATTATGGCGTTTCAGACTGAACACTGTATGTAAAATTCCTAAGCAAAAACATGACATTTTACTAAAATTGTTTTAAAAAGCGAGATGCTATCTTATATATCTATAGTTTCTTATGCATTTACAGTACAAGTGGAATTGTATTCATAGCACTAGTCAACACCATTATCTGATTATCCAGTGAGTAGATCTCTTTAAAAATACATATTTATCTCTTAACTTTCTCAGAGCTAATATCAACAACACTCTATAGCTACCTTGTTATTAGTTCACACTCTGACGAACATTGTAATATCTCAATAAACAAGGAAGATTGGAATCTACTACTAAAGAATGAATAGCAAGAAAATAAGAATTCTGATGACCTGGATTCTTGAGTTAATTAGGCAAGCCATCTCCTGTTGTTACAGATGGAAGACTATAATGTCTAGATGCAGAGATGTGTAGGTGCCTAACTCCCATTGAATTCAAATGAGAATTAGACTCCTAACTGCCTTTCTGAATCTGGGATAAAGTGATTTCAGCAGCATTTGGTGTTGTTAATGTGAAATGTTTGTCTGCTTCAGTGCAATTATTTTGCATTTACTCTGTCTTAGTAACAATAAAACTCTGGCCATGGAGTTAATTTGTTGTCTATAAATGGTTTGTGACTTTACATTTTTGAAAAAGAAATCTTAAAAAAGAAACCCTTTTGAGAAAGTGTATTTGTCTGTGATTTGAAGGAAAAACATTCTTCTCCAAGTGTCCCCATGTCTTGCTTGGATTGCTTGCAGATGTTTCAACCATTACTGCAGAGTCCAACTTAGAATGCAAAGGGGGCAATGTGTCTGTCTATATATTAGTAAGGCCTTTCATTAAATCTTTACTTTAAAAAATAATTGGTTCTTTTAATCTATAATGGAACATGGACTTACAGGCTGCCTGTGATTAAAATTAAACCTTATTTGTCTTTTAATATGGTGCTATGTTCATCTGTAATTGAGTAGGGATCGATGCCAGCCCTGTGATGGGCAGTAAGCTTATCCAACACGACGGAGATAGATTTCAGGGAAGACAGACTTTGCTGTTTCAACGTACAAGTGGGATGAGTAGACCATATCAGCAACATTTAATTATTTTGTAGGTAATTATTCATTTGAGGGACACAAGTTTCAAAGCAGTATTGGAGTAGAAGGAAGACCTAATATAATTACCATTTGGCTAAGTACGCTGTTTGCACTGGTCGCTGGAAAGTCATAATGAGATTTTCATTACATTTGCATAGAAGAATGTTTTATTTAATAATAAATTTTAGTTTCAGCTTAAGCTCGAACTAATGTTTAGTATAACAATATTGACTTGGAGGGAAAAAAGAAGAAAAGAGAAACCGGGTCATGGATCAGTAGCTTGGATTCTCTTTTTTTTTTTTTTTGTCTGTTCTTTAAGATTCTTTGCTCTTGTAGTGTCATAGAACAGCTTAGGTTGGAAGGGACCTCTGGTGGTCATCTAGCCTAACCCTGTGGTCAGAGTAGGTCTAGCTAGACCAGGTTGCTCAGGGTTTGTCTGGCTGCTTCTTGAACACTTCAAAGAACCATAACCTCTCTGGGCAATCTGATCTAGTATTTGACCATCCTCATGGTAAAAATAAGTAAATAAATTTCTCCTGGTATCTAATCAGGATTTCCTATGTTCCAACATGTTTTCAGTGCCTGTCAACCTCTTGCTGTACACCTCTGAGAAGAGCATGCCTCTGTCATCTTTGTATCCTATGGTCAGGAGTTGTAAACAGCAATAAGGCGGCCCTTTATCTTTCTCAAGGCTGAACAAACCCAACCCTTGCAGCCTCTCCATGTATGCCATGTGCTGATGCAGCCCAGGATACTGTTGGCTGCCTTCCCAGCAGTCAGTCCCTGAGTTATGCCATCCCAGATGTGTGACTTTGCATTTCCCTTTTCTGAACTTCACAAGGTTCCTGTCAACTGTCTCTGGTCTGTCCAGGGCCCTCTGAATAGCAGCCTTGCACACAAGCATATTGGTTGCTCCCACTCAATTTGGTGTTATCCACAAACTTGCTGAGATTGCTCTTCGTCCTGTCATGCACCTGCGTTAATGAAGGCAGTTCCTGGTATTGGTCCCCATACTGATCCCTGAAAGACACCACTAGTTACTGGTTGACAGTTGAACTTTCTTTCCAGCACTGACGATAAGTCTCTGAACCCAGCACCTCAGCCAATTCTCCACCCACCTTATTGTCCACTTATCCAATCTGTCTCTTGCCAATTTGATGAGGAATATGGGAAACTGTGTCAAAAGCCTTATAAAAATCAAAGTTTTCCTACATACACTTCCCTCACCTTGTCCATGGAGCCTGTCACATCAATCCTAGCAAGTTATGAGGTTGGTTAGGTTTGATTTGCCCTTGGTAAACCCATACTGGCTGCTCCCAAACCCTTTCTTGCCTTCCAGCTGTTTAGAAATGGCTTCTAAGTGACTTTGCTCCATAACCTTCCACAGAACTGAGGTGAGGCTGGCAGGCCTGTGCTTACTGGGGTTTTCCTTTTAGCTGCCTTCTTTGCCCTTTGCTCTCCATGATCAGAAACCTATCAGGAACCTCCCCTGATTTCCATGACCTTACAAAGATGATAGAGACCAGTCTTGCAGTGACATCAGGCCAGACCCTTCAGCAACCTCAGATGCATCTCACATGGTCCCAAGAATTTGTGTATGTCCAAGCAGGTTAAGCTGTTCCTAAATTTGTCTTCCTCTGCTGTGAGTACTTCCACAGAAAATATTGCAAGTAATCACTACTTTCAAAGCTGGGAGGAAATAAATTAATCCTCCCAAATGTTATGCAGACTTCCATAATGAATACTTTTCCATTCAGCTTGAGCAGTCTTACTTGAAAATGTGTTTTATATATAAACTATTGTTCAGGAAAACTAGATGTCTTTTACTGCTTTGTCTGTGTCCCCTGCACCGTAAACAATTGTTAGCTTTATGCTGCTTGCTAAGCTATAAATATTAATATACTACCAGTGATACTAACAGAGGAGAAACTTAGTTTTATTAGCAGTGAACTGGAAGGACTATGATCAGAGCAGGTATTATTTAACTATCAGACTTTTCATCACTTAATTTGAGAGTGTAAATAATGGTGACTTTCTCTATTTCTTTTTTCCATGGGAAAGTTCGAATAGAGGTATTAGAATGGACAAGCTGTTAAAACAAATGCCTTTTTGTCTTGGCTTGGACAGAGCGTGCTTGCTTAGAGTTCATCTATTAATTTATTTCTGAGTATCTTTCAACCACATCTTTCCAACTACTGCTAAAACATCTCTGTCTATTCAGCTGCAATATTCATTGAGATGGCATTTATCATTTCTGTTAGTTCAAAGTGGTATTTAATCTTCATAAGTTTTCACACTGTCCTACAGATAATCTGAAAACTGTTCATCTAGGAAATAAAAGTGACTAGAACTCTTAACTAACTTTTGCTTATTTTAAATTGTAGAGGTAATTCTAATAATGAGCATCAGTAACTGCATAGTCTTATCTGGAGTAGTGCTAGTAAGATCTGTAGTTTATTTTATTGTCGTCTGGTATGACTTGTGGCTATAATCAATAAAAATTTTGTAATATAAAACGAGGTAAGAAATTTCATTTTCCAATATGATACTGATGATATGAAAAAGCTACTTCATAAGGCAATGAGTTAGATGACCTAATATGCTTGCTATGAGGACGTTTTTAATAGCAGGTTTAAGTAGCTCAGCTTACTTTATTGTGTTGTTAAGGAAGAAGCAACTGAGACAGAAAAGCTTTAATTTTTTTCTTCACTCTTTTCAAGCAATTCCCCAGATCAATAAATAGCCCCCAAATATACACAAGGACTTGCATGTGATGCTTCACCTAGGGGAATGGATTCAGCAGTTTATAAAACTTCTCACATTCATCCTTTAGTCTGATTCATTCACTATTAAACCCTTGGAGGCCTTTTCAAAATTCCTGCATGGTATTTTCACATGCATCACCTAAACCCGAGAGTGGTTGCATAATAATAAAGCTGTTTTAAGTTACAAACAAAAAATATTCTTAACCAAATCATAATGAGCATACTTTCAGATCCTCTGAATCTATATGGCATACAGTACATAAGTACAATTCTGTTGTTAGTTAACTAACAATAGTTTATTTGTGTATTGGGCTAAAGAATTGAAACCAGATTCATTTCATGTTCTCTTTAGCTTTATATGGGATATAGATATACCACAAGAATTTAAGTAAGTAACCAGCTGCAGTCAGAATTCATTTTAACTAAGTTGCTGTTGAAACAACTTAGCCTGTAAAGTCTAGGATTCAAGACTATGCAGATAACTTCATGCAGAAAAATCCATATATAATGCTCTCCTTACTGCACAAATTCCCTGTACAAGAGTCAGATTGTAATCCAAATGTGAACCAATGACATATTTTTCATAACAACTGTACTTTTACGAAGTCTTTTGCATGCTCTGTCTTTGGTCAAAGTGGTAAGGATAAATACAAGTTTGGTACCTCTTTGCTACTACGTATAAAGCGTTGTTGATACCTGCTTCACCAGCTTAATGATCAGTTCTTATTTTGTTCTAATTACAGCTAAGTATCTTAAAAACAGCAACTTCTTCTACTAAGAATCTTAGTGTGGCAACAGGCTTAGTTATAGTCAGTTTTAGGAGTTGCTGGTTAGCAAAACATGGTGTTAGGTTCAAGTACTGTGTAACAGGACTTTTCTGAAATATCTCTAGAACTTTTGACACAAAGGGAACTGCCTGATAGTCTGCCAGAGATGTCACCCCTAAGGCAGTAAAATCTGTTAAATGCATAGTTTCCTTCATACAACAATTTCCATTTTAAAATAGCAACATGACACTGAGCAATGCGTTTTAGAGGATTAGCGCCTGCCCCTCCGCTCCCCCCGTGAGAAAGCTGCAGGCCGCCATGAGGCCTCCCCTCAGCTCCTCTTCTCTGGGCTGAACAATCCAAGTGACCTCAGCCGCTCCTCATACGTCTTGCCCTCCAGACCCTTCACCATCTTTGTAGACCTCCTTTGGATGCCCTCTACTAGTTTCATGTCCTTCTTATACCATGATACCCAAAACCGCATGCAGTGCTTGAGGTGAGGCAACACCAGTGCAGAGTACAGCAGGGCAATCACTTCCTTTACTAATTACTTTCCTGAGAAAAATGCTCAAATTTTGTCCTAAATTACCGTTAGTGAGCAAATGACCAAATACACAGTCCAATACTCCAGAAATGGTTGGGGCTCTTCAAGTTGATAACAGGTTTCATAGTTTCGTATTGCTTATGTCCTTTTTAAAACTCAGAATAGCTTTTTACTTTGAAATGACAGTTTGAGTCTGAAAAACTTCATTATTATTATCTTAACAGAAATGAAAAAAATGAAATAGCACCACAGATATTTGTCATGATTTTAAAACAGTGTGGGTTTTTTGTGTTTGTTTGTTCATTTTCCAAACAGCTGTAGTGCCTTTGGCAGTGCCAGTGGCTGTGTTAGTTATTTTCTAGCCAGGATCTGGGAGTGGGAAGTTTGGACAAACTTCCAGCATCAAATGCCTCTAGGATAATCAAGAAAATTCTGGAACACTATAGTATAAAATACAGATGATGATTTTTAATTACACTACCTGGGAAGAGTTGAGGGTATATGAGCTAGTGTTCATCACTCCTTTTCTTTCCTTCAGTTTCCAGTGAGCAAGGGTAGGTTTCTCTAAGCAATAAATCATTTGAAACTGTTCCGTACTGAATCATATAACTTGCAGCATATTTCACTACATTTGCCTATTGTGATATGTTAATGCTAATGAAAAAGCTTCTGTTCTTATGGAGTACAATAAAGATAAATACATTTCATAAGGCTTTCTTTAATACCAAATGTCTTTAGCCATTCTTTAATATCATAATCAGCTACAGAATGTGGAGCTGTAGATCCTGTATTGGAATGACCTGGAATTTATAATAATATGTGTGATTATGTAAAGGTTATGATGCAATTCAAGAGATTTTTTTTTCACTGAATATTCTTACACAACAAAGTCTGCAGCTAAGATTTAGAGAGGATATTGAAACAGAAAAGCATAGATGAAGTTCTCACACAAAGCAGATGCTTAATTAAACAGGGAAGCATAGAATGTGTCACTTGAACATTGGGATGCAGATATTTATCTCAATTTGCTGTAGTGCACACTTATTAAAATGTACCTCTGAATAATAAAATTCAGGTGTGAAATTGGATGATTTGTAACTTAATTGCTATAATGAAATCCTAAAAAACATGTCAGGCTTTACCAATGTTAAAATTTCTTGACCACAAAACATCCCTTGAAATTGATTTGGCAATACAAAACATCCCTGTAGTAGAGAATTCTCCCAAAGAATTCCCAGTAATCAAGTAATGAGATTGCTGAATGGCATCTCTGTTTAAAAAAAAAAAAAAAAAAAAGTGGTCCAAGTATTTCATTACTAGAAGGATCTATGCTTGACAACAGTCCTTCACTTCACCTAGAAGCAAATAAGCATCTCTAAACTCAGTCACATCGATCCCTTTGTAGCAGTGTAAATGTCATTACTCTATCTTAGAGGTACTATAGTAATCTCCACAGCAAGATGAAAAGTGCTTACTGAACAATGGCAACATGTTCTTGCATTTGTTTACACAATATTTTTGTTAAGTGAGAAAGCAAAGAAAAGCAGTCGTACTTTAGGCAAGAAATATACTAATAATAGTCTACACTTGAAAGGCTATAGCTACTAACCTACGTCCAAGCACTTGTATTTATGGGACACTGAAAGATAAAGATATTGTGGTTCCATGCTGAACCATGTTTTTATTTTTTTGGTGTTCTCCCTCCCCACCCCCCGAAATGCACATAGTCATACTGCACCATGAAGTGTTGGGGGGGAGCAAACAGAAATGCAGATAGATGAAGAAAGGAACTTTCAGGAACCATTTAAAAAATTTAGATAATTAGTTCCAAAGTTTTCCGTGACTTTCAAATGCCTTACTTGTTCATAATAATGGCAAATTAAAAATAGTGTTCAATAATTTTAAGCTAAGGATACATTTGATACTAATTTGTTGTTATGAAGTTGAATAGTATGGAATTAATTATTTTCTAGGAGAAGTCACCAGCTGCATATCATGATAGTCACCACAGAAACAGCAACTGATTCAATTTCTTACAAGAATGAATTAACTTCTGTTCAGTATGTTTAAAAAAAGAAAAGAAAATAGCAAACCACAAAACAAATCTAAATTGCCTTTATTGACAATTATAATAGAAATTTGTTGATGCCTATTGTTGGTGAGTTCTGTAGGTCTTCATATATTATTGCAGAAGATCTGATAATAGTGCAAAGTTCTGGTCTCATGGTTGTTTTTATGTCTGCTTGAACATGAAGAAAATCTGTTGTCTTTGTATTGCATTAAAATGTGTAAACCACCTCTTATAAGCCAAACAAACCTAACTTTTGCTCCTTGACTTTTAGAGATTAATAAAATTTGACTACGTAAATCTGTTTGAAAAAGATCTACTCATTTAAGAAAATAATTGCCAAAGCATTTTAGCTACTGCACAGTGTTTACCGAGGACAGGATATGGAGTTGAGAAAATTCATTAGTGAAACCATCTGTTCCTCTTTCCTTATGAAACTTCACACCTCTGTTTGACTTCTGTATTTCCAAAATGCTTATTGTCCTTATCACAAAGAGCACTATCACTAACAGGCTGAAGAAATCTTTCCAAGCATCATAGATGGTGGATATTTCTGGGATAATGCACATGGTTCATACTTACACAGAACTGTCTTTAAAAATAGTTTAGTTAGTCCCTCTGAAATCTTTGAACTTAGCACCTGTGTCTATTTAAATTTCAGAAGTTCTTAGAGGGTTATTGATTCATTAAAAATACTTGTCTATTTTATAGCCTCATGAAAGCATCAGAGGTGCGACAGGGATTTTTCATAGTGTTTTCTGAGGTTAGTCTGCCAGCTGTCTTTCTAAACTGGGACTGTCTGCTGCTTAGGGTGAAAGAGGTAAAGCCCCTATCTCATAAATCAATATTTTTTAATGGTCTGCAAACATCACATAGAGATTAGTAAAAATTGGTTTAGTAAAAGAGGAATGCTATCACTGTTGTGGTGTATTTTCTGAAAGCTTTTACGCATCAGGAGTGAGTGGTGTATATCTATGTAATAGTTAAACTGGAAGAAGAAAAACTTAATTGAGAATGTTGCAATGTGATAAGTAGCTGAAGCCATTATGGATATTTTTCATCCTGTTAGATTAAGTAGGTTTGATATGAATAGTTGGGGGAAGAGGAAAGAAAAGAAGAAGAAAATTTAGCAGAAAAAAAAGCAATCCTATGTTATACAGCTACCAAAAAAGACATGTAAGGTAATAGTAAAATGAACTGCTTTTGTTGAATCAGAATCTTAAAAAGCACAGATGTCCTTCCAGGCACACTATTGTAAAACTGACTTAGTTGTTTCTTTCCAGAGAAGGATATTCTGATGATACTGCACGGTTAGCACATGGATTTCATGGATCAGTATTCAAGTGTCTTAGGATAAACCTGATGCTCAGAAGGCAAACAGTTCACTCTTTTATTATATAACCACATATCAGTATATTGATTCTGAAGAGATCAAATAAATTTTAAGCTTGATCAACAGTTTGCTGGGTCCAGAGCTTTTAAAGATAAGCTAAGATTGACAGATAGATTTTTAGTGCATGGCCTATGTTACAAATTAGGCATGCCACATTAACAGCTCTGAGAAATTTAATTCTAGTTTTTCAGTTTGCGATAGCAGCAGCAGCTGATGGGCCATGTAACATAATCTGAAGGTGACTCACTTGCCTTTTTTGGGCTTGATTCCTCTGGAGCATGGATGGAATAATATTCAAATGTGCAGATGAATCTAAGAAAGGGCAGTATCTAAGACTTGCTGTGTTATTCTTATTTATGTACAGGTAAAAATTTGCTTAACATATTTTGTGAAAGAAGCCTTATATTCCTCAGATCCAGAAAGCAGCATGACTTATGGCTTTTACTGTTTAGGACTGAATAAATAAAGGTCTTCAGTGATAAAAGTTGAAATGACATTACCATATTCAGATATCAAGTCCTTTGACAAGTTAATATAGAACTATTTCTACGTCTTGATGTTGAGATCGGGGATAACACATGAATAGGTGAAAAGGAATGTGTTTTTGCAAAATCATAATCACCTGTTTTGTCCAATTACTGGTCAACATTTCTGAGTTTTTAAAACCCCTTGCCTGAGAAAAGAACCAATATTTTACCAAAAGTTCGACTACCATACTGATAAATATTTTATACTCAGCTCAATGTCATTCAGCTTGCAGTCTTTGTGGCTTGCTCCATTGCAAACATGGATATAGCACATTACAGTCTCAAGGTTTTGAAAATTAATGGATGTTTTTAGATCATTTGTAGTCAAAATTAAATTTGTCAAATCTTGTTGTATTTCTAGGCTTAGATAAATATGCTGTAGACAGGCTTAGCATTAATTTTTATGTAATCACTTTAAAATGTTACTATCTTATTATACAAAGTCAGACACTGGATGACTGAATATTTGTAAGTTTATGATCTAGAGACTATGCTTAAGTAACACAAACATTGAAATCATATTGCCAAATAATGGACAGAGTTCTCAACTGCATGATTCGCGCTAAGTTATTTCTGAACAACTTATGTACCAGAAAATTCCTATGTCTACTGAATACTGTGATTACTTCCATAAATATTTTTAGGTTTAGATTTTGTCACCTAATCTTCTTTTTAGTTTTGTATGTTTTGAAGTTCAATCCAGAATCTGAACTATGCAACTCTAACCCAGAATGATTTATATAGAATTTTACGTTCTAACCCAGGTTATTCTCTCTAGGCATAAGATAGGTCTTTACTTCAGGGTTTATGTAATAGGAGTCAGTCAGTGCTGTTACTTCAAGATCGCTTTCATATTATATTCCCAACAGTGTCATATATTTACTAAAACAAGATCACTGCAAGATGTGTTCTTATTAATTAGTGATCTGTTAAATTTGCTGGCTTTTTTGGTAAGCAAGCTTTCATTGTGGAAGACCATAGCTATATGTCTGATTTATAATTTATTTTACCTGGGGTTTTGATCCTGAGTTTATGTGTAGTAGCTTCCACATTTTATGCTTTTTACGTTTTTGTGCTTTTTCTGGTCTTTATACAAACATATATATACACAAAAATCTTATTCCCTAGAATAGTGTT
Source organism: Chauna torquata (assembly GCA_013399475.1). NCBI lineage: Eukaryota > Metazoa > Chordata > Aves > Anseriformes > Anhimidae > Chauna > Chauna torquata. The sequence continues at coordinate 18,020 of VXAL01014900.1, forward strand.
TTGCATAAAGACTTGATACTCTATTGCAACTTTGTGCATAATTTTACAGACTTTTAAAATAATATCCTTAATTACTTAAATAATAGTCTAGGGGTAATTATTTTTGCTGTGTGCTCAATTTGATTCATCATTTGAATCTGATTTTACTGTTAATGCTGAGTAAGTAAAGGCACATTGTCTGGATTTTATGCGGCCAGCCACCCCACAGGTAACAAAGATGTCATCACTTTGTATGAACTAATCTCAAAGCATTTGCCTAACAATTGCTTCTGATTTGTTTCCCTTTTAAAATAAATTTTCTTTCAAGCATCTTTCATTCTCATTCCATGTCACTTTGTGTGCTACCCCAATTTTCCTGTTTTAGTGTTGTTTCTGCATCTGCGTGTGTGTAGGTGTGTTTCTTTAGCAGAATACATACACATTAGACATTATTGTGCTTTTTCATTATATTCAGTGGGAAAATAAATTGCATACATAAGCATGAGACAAATGAAGATGCATTTGATATTTCCCTTAGCTTTCTCTACCCAGTTTGAATGGTTTTCCCTTGGTAGAGAGAATGTACTGGGTGGAAGAAAGCAGTGGTTTTATCCAGGGTAGGAATTTTGAAATAACTATTTTTGTAAGCACAGTTCTTCAGAGAGCAATGATACTAGAAGGGAAGTAAAAATGAGGCCCTAAGGATTCTAAGACTTAACCTGCTGGTTTGTGTGGGTTGGAAAGAAACAATGTTATTTAAGGATTAGATAGCAAAGTGGGGAAACATCTACATAACCTACTTCAGTGTCCTTTCCACCAACACCACCCCCGACACACACACCAGTCCTCCTTTCCAGCAGTACAACCACCATAACTTTAATTCCTTCACCTTCCCACTCCAAATAGCTGATAAGGGGGTCTTTTAAAGAAATCAGGGAAAACCAGAAAAATTGCTGGAGCAGCAGAGATACCTCTAGTAATGTGAGGTGTAGGAAGATGTAGGAGTGATTACTTATGGTAGGCTATTAGGAAGAACTGGGTAGTCAAACAGGAATGGGCTTGGTTGCATTTAAAGCTACTTGGGGGGATCAGACAAATAGCAGGATAGAGGAGCACCTGGAGGGAAGATGGTGGACATAGGACTGCTGTTGTCCTTGGAAAAAAACATTATTTTGCCCTTCTGTTTTTTCTATATTCATTCATTCTTACCTTGAAATGCAGTGGATGCCCTTATGCCTACTTTTAATTGGGATTTTTCATGCTTTTCGTGGAAATTTGCCTATATTTTCAGTTGGTTAGTTTTGTTTCATTATCACCTGCTCATTTTGTAGATGAAATACACTGCTGCTTTTATGAATGGCAGTTTGTTCTATCACAAAAGCATATATACCTTTCATTTAACTGCTTGTCAAAAGGAATTATTTCATTTCAAAAGAAACAACAGCTATTAAAGAAAACTTCCTGATCTTAGATTTCATGTTGAAAAGATAAATTTTAAATAAATAACTTGAATTTCCATAGGTGCTAGGAAATCTGTAATAATTTAACTTGATAACAAAAGGATATTCTAGTTCTTTGTGTAGTAGAGACTGTATTTCAGACTGAATGGCAAGTGGTGGGTGGTTTTGTTTGTTGGTATATTTAGGTCTGTCTGAAGTGTCAGCAATAAGACACTTCTGAAAGAGGTCTCAGTGGACAATTTGATTCATTCCTCATACAGAGCAAAGTCTTTCAGTCCTGCAGGTTCAAGAATCCCAGATCATTAATGCAACTTTAATCACGTGTCTTTATAGCTGCCAAAAATGATGACTGAGATCAATACAGGTTATCTGTTTTATCCCTGATTAGTTATCTCTACCTAATTATTTTTTCGTTGACTAATGCGATCTTGTATGACTGAGAAAGATGGTGAGGAGCTTACATTAAATGCAAATATGTTCACCTTTTCTTTGATGTGGTTTATATCTCATATCTCAATTTTCCACAGGTGACATCTGAAATAGCTACTTCTTACTCATCTTCATTTCCAGTTCTCCAAGCATTGGTGCTTGTTTTATATTATTTTTATATCTTCAACAAGTACTTGAAAACCCCCCCAGGATGGAGATTTTGTAGTCTTTAGGCAACCTGTACTGGTGTACTACCCTCCTAGTGAAAACTTCTTTCCCGATGCCCAAGCTGAACGTCCTAAGCCACAGCCTGCAGCTGTTGTCCCCTGTTACATATTCTGCTACTACCGAGAAGAGTTGGGATCTGCTGTTTTTGTAGCTAAGCTTCAAGTAGTGGTAGTCTTCTATTAGATCACCCTGTAGTCTCCTAGGCTGTGCCATTTTGGTAATCCCCTTCTGCTAGACTTTCTGCAGTTTCTCAGTCTCTGTCTTGAACCCAAAAACAGGGCATACAGATTGAGTATTCATCAGCACTCTATAGAGGAGAATAATAACTTCACTTCATCTGCTAAGCCATATTCCTCTTATTGTAGCCCAAAACGTACTTTGCTGTATTCAAAATGAGAGTGCACTTTTGTAGTGTATTCAATCTGGTGTTCGCCAAAGCCCCAGGTCCTTTTCAGCAGGGCCTCCAAATGAGGAGTCAGTTTCCAGCCTGGGCTGCTGCTTGGGGTTACTGCACCCTGGGTTCAAAACTCTGCTCTTCTCCATGTAAACTGCATACAGTTTGTGTTGGACACTCCTCAGGTTTCCCAAGGTCCCTATGAGTTGAAGCTCTGCTCTTTTTGTCAGACGCTCCTGCTAATTTAGTAACACTCACCAGTTTGCTGATGGTGTGCTCTGCCTTGTCATCAAAGGCACTGAACTTCTTCATGCTGAACGTCAGCTCCAGTGTTGATCCTCCCTGGGGTACTTCCTGGCTGCTACCTGGATATCAAACCATTGACTACTACCCTTGCAGCCTGGACGTGTAGCTTATTTTCGACCTACTAGTCAGCCAATGTTTTCCTACCCGACTAATCAGAAGACTGTGACAAGGTGTAAAAGGCCTTTCCCTACTGCTCTCTCTGTGTTCAAGTCATTTGGTTTATTGTAGAGGCAATTGGTTCTTGAGTACAGCTTGCCCTTGGTAACTGTGTTGGCTGAGTTCTGGTTGTTGTGTTGTTGTGCCCATTTGGGAATGGGTTTCAAGAGGACATACTCCGTAACTTTTACCAGGGATTAAGATGGGTAAGTCTGTGTTTCCTCAAGCCTTTCTTCTTGCCTTTCTTAAGTGTAATGTTAGCTTTTATCCACTAATCAAGGACTTGCCTCCAAAACTCTATCTAGTTTGGATATTTGAAGTCAAATCGTATTTTCTGACATACATGAATTTTTTCATGTTTCAAATGCCAATAGTGCTTATTATGAAGTTGCCCCACTACTTAATCCTTTTAGTTTGAGGGAAGGATCCTTGAAATTATTCTGTAACTACTAGAGTTGCCAGATCATGTCATCTTAGGACTGAAATATCTGGTTTGTATTACTAAAACACAGGAGCTCCTTACAGTAACTGTTGCATTTACTTTCACAAAATTTATGTGAAGTAGATAAGTGCTATGGGAAGTCTCAGAGTCAGATTTTTCTTTTTCTTTTTTTTTTTGTAAGCGTTTAGGCAAATACATGAATATTTGTTGGGACTTTCAAAAGTGTTAAGTGTCTGTCTACATCCAAGTTGGATAAATACCTTTTACAACCCGGGCTTAGAAAACCTGGGCAGGTTTTTCACTGTATGTCTTAAGGTTAGCTGAGTCTTGGATGACTTTCTGAATTGATTTTCTGTTCTTCTACTGTAATTTCCTTTGTTATTAGAAATAGTGTCTATTTTAATATAAAAAGGAGGGCTGCCTAATGCTGGCTATTGAGTTTCTCTGCTCCAGTTATATTGCTTGGAATTAAAATAAGTTAGTTTTAAGCGTTCCTTGAACTATTTTTTGGATTTTGAAAATGTCCTATATTCTATGGATATTCAGCTGACTTACTGCCACAAATTTGGTTGCTTCCCAAGTCACTTTATTACCTAACAAAAGTAAGATGCTGCAGGCAAGATTATCAGCATAAGAATAAATGATCTAGCAAGCAGTAATAAACCTGAAAACAACAATGCTAAATGTTTTATGCATCATTTATGTATGTGCTGCTGCTGAAGGTTGAAGCAGTAGCTTTTTAGTTCTGCATACTAAAGGCAGGAGGAACTATTTGCACTTCTTTAATTCATGAGTTCTGCTACTGGTTGTTGTATAGGAGTAGGTATACAAGCTATAAAATTAAAAATTATGATGGAAGAAAAAGAATATTAGCACAGCAGTATATTCATGACAAATGGAAATTCTTTAACACAAGGGGGAAAAATTGAATAAACTTTTGTAAAACTTACCTAGAGTGCTACTTATATTACATGTCATTTTTCTTACCTTTTTTTTCCTATGGCAAAAATAATTTGCCAAAGAAATGTATATTGCAAAAACTGTCCCTCAGATATGTTAGTTCAACAGGAAACTACTGTAATAACAGTCTGAGATTGTGTTCTGGGATCTTCTGCTTAGGGTATCTGGTTAGTATGTGTCTGTTACAGTCCTCTGTTACAAAGCCTGGTTACCGCACTGGTAATTCTGATAGTTTCAGCTGTAAATTGAGGTGTAAATCAGACTCCCTGTTTTTGGCAGTGTGAGAGGACCTACAGGATGTGTGTGTGAACTCAAGCAAGCTGTGGTTCAGTTGGTTCTAAATGTACCTTACAGAATTTGTGGGGGGGAAAAACAGTCCAAAAAAAATAAAAAAATTTGATAGGCTCTAATTTGACATTTGCTTTCTGAGCGTTCATTCAGGTTTTTGCACTGAAGAAGCAGAATGCTATTTCCAAATACGGGCTTTTCATAATATAGTGGTGACTTCTGTAGATCCAGCTGTTAACCTTGAGCAGTGGTAACTATGGCAGTAGGACAACTAAGATTGAAAGAAAAAGAAATCTCTTCAAAACACATGTACACTGTATGCTAAAGAACCATTTTATCCCATTAAAAAAAAAAAGATCTCTCGTGCAATCTGTCTTTAGCCTTTGAATATCTGTGATTTACAATTTATGAAAAGGTTGTTAACTTCAATACATGCAGATGTAGGAGAGTGTAGGAAAGGACAAAGTTAATTATGCACTAATAACAAACAAGTAAAAATAATTAGCTAGGTCACAGTGTCTCTCACAGGGAAGGTTGTGCTTAGCATTGCACACCAAAGGTGTTAAAATTTCAGGTAAATTTCAGTGTGAGCTATTCATGTAGTTAGCAAATTTCATAAAAATCTTTACTTTTCCAAACAAGTAATGATTTCAAGCATTAATACTGCTGCTTAGCGTTGGTTTTCTTTAAATGGTCTCCACAAAAAAAGACAAGGAAGACATTACCTGCATGGGTATATAAATAAATAACTAAGCAATGAGTTAAATTAATACCCTGCTGAAATTCGTCATGGCTATTTCTGTTTGGCTTACGCTCATCCAATACATGACCATATCCAGAAGTACAGTGTCATGAGTCCAAGCATAAACCTAATATAAATAAATAAAATAATAGTTATTGAAATATTCCTCCCCAAAATAACTGAATAAAAGTGAGTAGTGATTAAATTCAAGTGAACTGCACTCTTCTCACAAACACTGTGTGAGCAGAATTAGAGGAAAAATTATTGAGGAAATTATTTTCTGTGAATTATTAGCTTAGTTCTAATGAGATTATCATTCAAATGAGTATTTTGAGTTAATGTCAGAACAGCATCATTTGATTAATCCATGCTTTTTTCTACCAGCATATCCTGGAGTAGAAAATGCTTTTCATCTATATAAGGAATCTGGTGGGTCAATCCTTGCACACTGTTGTGTGTCCTAGATTAGGGAAATTAAGTTTCCTATGCTAGATATAATTCCATTTTTTATGTCAACAATAAATTTTAAATTTCTCTGTACCATTTATTTTTATGATATTTTATGATAGTGCAACAAATATATATACAGACTTGTGGGTTTTCCTAACGTTCCTCAAACTGAGTTAGTGTGTGTACACAGCAGACATCAGTGCAATAAATGCATATTTATCTATCTTTAATTATCTGGCATGGACAGGACCAGAAATCTAGCTAAATAAAGTGCTGTGTGGACTAATGCACTCAGCTGTGCGTTGCCATGGCTAGATCACTTTCAAAATCAGGGTGTTTAAAGCTAGAGAAGGGTCTCATGGTCTGTTTTATACTCTGTAATCAAAATAATTTCCTTAACATTCATGGGCATGCTACTGAGCTTTTTGATAGGGAAAAATGTTTTTTCTCTTTTACAGTTGGGGCACACCAGTTTTAAATGACTGAATGCTCAAGTTGTTTGAAACTCACAATTTTTATTTAAGGATTTTCAAAACACACACACACAAAAAAACCACCTACAAATGATTTTTTGCTCAGAGAATAAGACATACCTTCAATTACATTTTTCGTCTTCTATTCATGCTTCTGGAAGCATGATTTTTCTACAATTTGAATGTGAATTATTTGGGCACTGCTTTCTTACTTATATTTACTTTGATTTTTTATATATTTATACATAA
>VXAL01014900.1:24648-43958 GCA_013399475.1 Chauna torquata
TACTCTATACGGATAAAATATATTTTATCTATTATTTTAAATTTATGTTTGAACAATGGTAATCAGTATAGCTGATTTGAAGGGTTTTGTTTTGTGTTTTTAGCAATTTTGAGTTTTACCTGTCCAGCATGCAATTATGTCAAGATTTATGGAGGATTAGTTTTTGTTTGCAAAATTAAACTAAGAATTGTTTTAAAGGTTGTATTTTAAGATCTAGTAATAAACAGAAATTCTGAAAGAGGTATTTGTGATCTCACATAATCCAAATCTATGTTTGACTAAAGCAATTTTCTAGAGCAATCTTCCAAGACAAAGTTTACTTTTAAATGAAGAGTTGGAATGTAAGGATTCTCCTAGGAGTGAATTTTATGGCCACACTTTTCATTGAAAAATGAATTTGGTGTCACATGCACATTGGCAAGTGCTGCCATAATAAAATAAGCATTTATAGTGTTTAAAAATCATACATTACCAGAGATCCTTGTAGCAGTTCAAGAACACATTTGCCCCAAACAATAACTCATTACAACAGTATTATTGTCTAGAGTTTTTTTTATACCTCCAGTTCACTTCAAATGCAGTGCTAACTTTAATAGAATTCATCTTAAAATACAAGCAAATTGCAATTAAAAAACAAAATAAGTTCTATGTTAAATTTAGAGTTTGTCTGCCTTTTCCTATTACCTAACCCATCCACTAGGAAATGTTGAGTACCTTCTTCCATTAATCTTTCCAAAAATTCACTGGTGCTCATCAGAGGTCCTTGCAAAATGTAGTGATCCCTTTGCACAGCTGGACAGAAAAATGTCACTCAGGATAGAATGGATGAAAGTATGCATGCTAGGAGGACTTGAGAAGCATTTGGAAGAGGAACACTATGACTGGCATGTGTGAATCAAAAGTAAAGAGTAAAAGATTGACAAGATTGTCATGACCAAGCAGAACCAACTCACACGTAATTGCTGGAGTGTTTGGCAATAGTGTTCCCCCTGCATGCAATAGGTTCAGTGTTGTTACTGATATTTGAGGATCATTACTGCACAGAAGCAAAATCCTTAAGAGTGAGGGATAAACGATGATGGGGACTTCATAAACTAGGTTTTTATTTTGTTTTGTGCCAAATATGCAAGATTTTTGAACAATAAAGCTAGTTGAGATTTTCTGTTATGCAATAGTCTTAAGGCTCTTGGGTACCTGTTCTATTACTTTGCGCTGCATAAGTCCAAGGTAACATACAAGTTTGTAAAAATTCTGAGTATTTCTGAGAAAAAAGCGAAGGTGAAGCACCTCATAGTTGCCAAACAGCTGTGTCATTCCATCTTTAGTCTTACCTTTTTTCTTCCTAGTCATTCCTCCAATTTGCTCCTTACTGTAAGACTGTCACTTAGTGTCTCAGGGACATCCCTAGAAATAAAACTTCTGAAAAACCCATACCCAAATTATTATCCTTTGAAGTCTAGGCAGATACTCAACTACGATCTCTAGTCAACATTCCAGCTATACTCCCAAATAGTTAATAAGTACTTCTATAATACTTGTTAAAGACATACTCATCTGCCCCAAAGGTATGAAAATGATCAATGTGACTGATTTCGACATGTCCTGTGCATGTTACTACATATGGAGTATGTGGGCTTTTTGTTTTTACAGTTTTCTAGGTCTCAGATCCTTTATAAAAGTCATAAAGACATGACACATTCCACCTTTGTTTGTGAGATCATGCACTTTTAAATGACATTGAGATTCTATTCCCTGTATTGCTTCTTTCCGTATATTTATTAATACAAACTTCTTAAAACATGGACAGTGTCAAACATCCTAGAACCTCAGTCAGTGAGATAGCATGTGACATGATATGATGGAATTTTGACTGTGCTCATTCAAGGTAACAAAACCTTTTAACAAATTCAAGAGGACAGTCTTAAGCTGCACCAGTGGAGGTTTAGGTTGGACATTAGGAAGAAGTTCTTTGCAGAAAGGGTGATTAGGCATTGGAATGGGCTGTCCCTGGGGGTGTTTAAGAAAAGTCTGGATGCGGCACTTAGTTCTATGGTCTAGTTGAAAGGGTGATGTTAGGTCATAGGTTGGACTGAATGATCTCAGAGGTCTTTTCCAACCTAGCTGATTCTGTGATTCTATGATTCCATGAATGGCCAACTGACTGATAACGAACAAACAATACCGAGACACCTAAAAGTTCAAAAGTGTGTGAGGATTCAAAAGAGGCTCTCTGGTAACAATGACGGTGAGTAAACTCAAAGCTACAGGTAGACATTTCAGCTCACTTATATTACACACTTGATGAAGGTAAAGTCATCTAACTCAGCTGACTTTCTCTGGAGTGATAGAAATTCATATGATTCTTTCCATCATCAGAACTGCTAGAGTGTTATCCCACAGAGACAGGACTTTAAGCAAGTATCTGTCCATAGACTGTGTGGCCGCATTAATGCCTCCATTGAGCAGCAAAAGGCATACAGTATTTCCCAAAATGTCCCATATGAACTTTGTTTCACACAGTTTCCAGCATTTTTCCCCTCATCATTTGACAACTTTTATCAATCACTAGGAAAGTAGAGTAATAACTCCATGCGAAGATGATGAAAATGAAACCCAAACCCAAGTCATTCATTTACTAATGGCAACAATCCTATAACCTCACTAGTTAGAATGATTCACATTTACAGTAGGGTAAAGTAGGTATAAATATAAATAAATATAAATATAAGTAAATTAGACTATGTGGTTACAGTCACTTTGTTCCTACAGAAATCTTATGCTGGGAGCCCCTCTGGGACCTAAAGCGTAAGAAAGACATAGAGCTGTTCGAGTGGATCCAGAATAGGGCCACGAAGATAATCAGAGGGCTGGAGCACCTCTCCTGCAAAGACAGGCTGAGAAAGTTGGGGTTATTTAGCCTAGAGAAAAGAAGGCGCTGGGAGACCATAAGGCTGTAAAGCGGCCTTCCAGTACTTAAAGGGGGCCTACAAGAAAGCTGGCGAGGGACTCCTTATCAGGGATCGCAGTTACAAGGGGTAAAGGTTTTAAACTAAAGGGGAGTAGGTTTAGATTAGATATTAGGAAGAAATTCTTTACTCAGGGGGAGGTGAGGCACTGGAACATGCTGCTCAGAGAAGTTGTGGATGCCCCATCTCTGAAGGTGTTCAAGCCCAGGCTGGATGGGGCCCTGGGCAAGCTGATCTAGTGGGTCGCATCCCTGCCCATGGCAGGGGGGTTGGAATTAGATGGTCTTTAAGGTCCATTCCAACCCAAGCCATTCTATAATTCTATGATAAGAGACTATGGTGGCAAAGCTACAGAAGAATAAATACTATAGAGTAAGTAATCTAATTCTTCACATTGTAGGAAGACCTATATAAAGAGAATGTGGCAGAGAGATGTAGTGTTTGTGAATCTGCACGTTATAAATATTCAAATGTACAGTTAAAGCAAATTCTGAAACGAAAGCTTGAGCCATTGGTATAAGATAGGTCTGTGCCAAATTAAGTCTTGGGTGTCCTTGGTAGGGCTGGGATGAAGATTGAATGATCTCTACCATAAGTGTAGTACTGACCCCGTTAGCTAAATTTAAGAGGTCTGAAAAGAAGAGTGCAGTTTAGAACTGACCTTTCCCAGATTAATTACCAACTTCTGAACCTGATTATGTTTCATATGCCACTCTCCAGTATTAATTCCCTGTACAACATGGTTGAATGCATATGTACTTGTCAGTCTTATTTTGTAAGAATTAATTAATAGGAGATGCATGTATGAATTTTAACATTTTTGCCATTATTTCCCACATTTATTTTACTTTATACAAAGCAATCCTTACTTAGAATGTCCTTCCATATATGATGGGCTATATCTATCCAAGTATATACTATGTGCATATATATATATACATATGAAAAATTGAAATGTAGTACTTTTCTTATTATATATGTACACAAGAGGGTTTTTTAAATTATTTTTCAACATAAGTTGAGTTCAAATTAAATGTCAAATACAATTTGGTATAAGAAGCTTGAAATATATGATAGGTCTCGGAGCAAATCTAAGCACTTAGATCTCCTAGCCAAATTGTTATTTGCATAATAGTGAGCTATAAGGTTATATATCATTATATGGCAGAACGCCAGACCATAATCTGCTCAGTAAAGCTACTGAAAATGCCAATCTGAAACGCATTCATCTTAGGAGTTTGCATCTTCTATAAGATAAAAAGCATGTTGATTTTTTAAATTATTATTATTATTACTTATTCTTTATTTTTGTTCTTGAGCAAACAGAATACTGCAGTCTATTTCCAGCATTGTTCTAGCTTAGCAGTGGTAGACAAAAATGCGAAATGAATGTTGACGTATTTGTTTAACAACCCCGAACAGATTAAACTGCTGTAGAATTTCTTCAATAATCAGCCTTAAAAAATATAAACTAACATTTGCATCCCTGGATAGATTAAATTGTTGCAGAAGTTCTTTATTAATCACCCAAGGAAAATATGTTAAAAAAATAATAACAGCAGGTTCTTTGTGAATATGATGAATTCACACTTTGATAAGATTAAACAAGTTCACCACATAGTCTCATTCTTCTCATATACATGTGGTTAAAACAACATTTTTTAGTATTGTTAACAGAGGTGTTCATATTTTATGGCAAGTTGAAGAGGAGTCTACAAATTAACTTGTTCAGAAATAGCTAATATATATGATAGTATAGTTGTTTGCTTGTTTGTTTTTGTTGTCCCTGTTGACAGATAGTTGTATTGGCTGCACTGGGCGCTGGTGTTAGCCTTTGCATAGTTCTATGAAAACACCCAAGAGAGTATTGGTCTCAGAGTTTTACCTAGAGTAAGTGGGATTGGCTAGGGAGATCAGGATCAAGAAGGGGCAGATACCTTAAAAACCTTTCCAGGAGTGAAAATAGTACCAAAAGATGTAATCAATTATTCTTTGCTGTTCAGAAATAAGTAAAATGAGCCACCTTGATGATGCCTTGATTTAAGCTTAATATATTCATAGTCTGATTGTAGGTAGAAAATGGCAGAGAATTTTCTACAACAAAATCACTGGTGAAATAGAGAATAATATTTGTAATTTACATTTTGTATTATTGTGTGTTTAGGACAAAATATGTTTCTGATAAGCAGCTGAACATTTTGCTTAATTTGATGTAAGAGATTCTGAATGCTAAAGTATCTCAAAATGCCCAAAGTGAACTTCATTAAGAGTATTTTTTTTTCCATATTATTTTTTTATTATTGAAAAGTCTAAGTGTCTCCATTGGGCAATATTTATCCAAAGATATCAAAATGCTTTCCATCTTTTTAATATATATAAGCCGTAACGTGCTTTTTATGGAGATGTGTTGATAGCTTTACACTATCAAATAGCTACCTAGCTTTAGCTTTATTTTATTAAAAGTGCAAAAGAGAGCACATTTTTCACATTCAACTACATCGTTGGGTAGGTTTGTAAATAAATATGCGTATGTCCATTATCTGCTTGCTTCGAAATAAAACAAACAAGACAACAGAAAGTCCAACATAAGAAACAAACAAACTAAGCTGAAGAAGCCAAGTAGATTTTATCATTACACTACTCATTATTGCACACATCCTGCAATTCTTATGCTCTTCCTCATTGATTAGTGGCCTCAGAAACAAGATACTGGCCTAGATTGATGTTCATCCTGGTGACTGGATCCAGACTGTCTTAAGTTCTGAAACAGTGCCTCCATTGAAATGACTAGCAGTTATGCAATATTTATTTTTATTTCTACTTACTCTTCTGTACCTGGTCTCTTGAAACTGTATGAGAATCCTTTTGCAGTAAATATGAGGATCGGTAATTATACTGCAGAATGCCTGTAGCCTAGCATCTTGGTATTTATGTTTTCAGTATAAGAATGAGTGTCATCTCAAGTGAATTCAGATGTACCTGCTTCGGGACATCATTCATGCAAACTGGTGACAATGAGAATGTCCAAAGTAAAATCATTTAAAATGTTCTAATCTGACTAAACTTCCTCACTGCAGTATAACTGGCTCTTGCCATTTAGCATAACAAGTTCTAATAAACTAAAAATGGCATTGATTTTCAGCATACAGGATCGATTATTTGTAAAGTGCCACTAGATTGAACTTGGCTACCCATGTGAAATCGAATAATCAGTAACTTTCACTTGATATTGCCATACCAGAAAACCCACTAGGTTCTTAAATTTCAAATTTCAAGAATTGCAGTGAAGGATTTAATCAGTCTCATACTTAACTAGGCACTAAGAATTCTTCAGGGAGTACAGTAGGAAGTGACCTTAGACATGTAATTATTTTCTTATTCCCAGCTCAGTAGAACTATTTTGTTTCATGTAATTAAAACTATAGGCAGAATTTAGAAATTTTCAAATATGGATAATTTTGTGGATTATGATAGTTTAGGTGCAAAGTGTTTTGAACTTATTCTAGCCATTGATCATGCTGCTATTTAGCATTAACGTGAATACATATGCACAGATTAAATATGCTATACACACTGGACTCAGAACTGTCTAACAATTCAACACAGACTACTATATATAGTCAGAATTCCCTCCTCTTTCCCAAAAATCTTTGAAATATAACAGATTCAGATTTGTTTCAGATACAGGGAATTAATGTAGCAAAGAATGAAGGCAAAGCAGCAGGTATCTAATCCAAGCAAGTCACCATTGCCAAGAGTTCTTGGTATTTTTCCAAAGTGAACTCACTTGTTACTTAAACTACAGTAAACTGATACAACACCTAGTGATATCCAAAGGCAATTTGAAATCTTACTGAACAGCAGTACCACTGAGGTGTATAAAATATGCAGCAACTTTACATCAATTCATTAGGTATGTCAAAAAATTCTAACACCAAGTACATCATGGTTGGAAATCTTTCGTTAGAGGTCATTTAGATCATTTTTATTAATGATAATTTATGTGAAGATGTATGCGTTTTGTAATGCTTTGAAATTGATTTTTTTCCAAACTAATAAAAAGCAAATTTAAAATATATTCCAAGATAGCAAAGCTTGTAAAAATGCAAGAAAATTTCCCCCAAACAAACCCAAGAAACTGTATTAAAATTACAGAAGGTAATAATAGAAGATATAATTACATTGAAGGAGACACCATAGTAGGTTATTTGAATAAGCTTAATGCAATTCCTTGCTTCTTACTACTGCCTTGAGCTTAACTTTCAGAACTGTGTAGTGATTTACACTATCTCTAAGCACTGTTGTTGTTTTTTTTTAATACGTTCATTTCAAAGGTTATTTCAACATTTTTAAAGTAAAATCATTAAAGCCTGAATTTGATTAGGAAATAGAAGAATTAAAAATAAAAAGTGAAAATCTTTTAGTGCATAGGCAATTTTCACTGAATTACCTATGCACTGAATTCTTCTAAGTATTAAATCATTCCAAGGTGAGATACATGCATACATATATCTAGTACAGAACTGGGACCCTGTTCTTGCCAAGGAAGACTCTCAAATCTTCCTAGGAAGGATTCTTATTTATTGGTATTAATTAAAAGCAAGGATACTAGTCTATGCATGGCGAGAGCAATCATTCCTAGTATTAGGATAAAAAAAAAATCATGATATCTCATGATATTTTAGTGAGTTTTTCAGACTTAAAGGTCCTAAAATGGGTTATCATGTTTATAAATGTGTCTAGTAAATAGTGCATAAATATGTTAAGGCAGCAACCTTTGAACTGCTGGAGAACGCAACAAATTAGTAAAGGAGAAATAACACATTAATAAGACAAGCTAAATGAATGTACGTAGGGAATAGCTTCTTGAGAGAAGATAATTCAAACTGAACTTGCAGAAGGTAATTTGAGCTGAACTTTTAAACCTCAGGAGTAATTCCAATTTATAATATTCTAGTTATTGTTGTGCACAAAATAGTGTTCTCACCGGTATTACCCAGACTGAACATGTGCACAAACGTATGGGATAGGATACACAGGCTTCTACACATTCTGGTATCAGTCAAAATAAAAACAGAAATCTGCCTATTCTGTAGTAGCTATAGGGGAAAAAGTAAATTTCCTTTAGTATTTTTCAGGTCAGTTCTTCTAAGCAAGTAGAACTGTATGGGTTCCTAGGAGTGTTGACTTGCACAAAATAAAGTTCCTGGTTGCTTATCATAGGATGTTCCTGTTTTGACCCTGCATCAAAAAGAAAAAAAAGTTATTATTTTTTTTCTCCACTATAAACTCTGGTCATCATATGTCATTTGATGGCTTACATTAAGTTCTTTAATTATTTCTATGCCTTTTTTGATCGGATCTTATATATGCCAGTTTCCTACTCTTTTTTTCAAAGGCCTCCAATTCCCTCTTTGTTCAAGAAAGCAATTGTGAATACACTTTAAATGCATGTTTAACCTCTGTTATAAAAATATGCACATAATATGCGTACATAACTCCTTTTCAGAAGAGAGGTAAGGTGATG
Organism: Chauna torquata; assembly: GCA_013399475.1. Classification (NCBI taxonomy): domain Eukaryota; kingdom Metazoa; phylum Chordata; class Aves; order Anseriformes; family Anhimidae; genus Chauna; species Chauna torquata. Next base: position 33,142 of record VXAL01014900.1, read on the forward strand.
AACTTACAAATTCAAACCACTGCTAGGTAAATGCTACTAATAGTCTGGAGGCCAAAACTCAACAACATCAGTGGCTACAGCTAGAAGTTTCCCCTTCAGGGAAAGAACAACTGTGTGGCAGCCATCATCACAGGGCCTCTGCATATGTGTGGCCTGGTGAACCGTTAAAGTTGTGCTTACCACTTGATATGCACATAGATGGTAGCACAAATGAGCAGTGATTGATTGGTTCATCTGTGTAAGACTGCCTGGAAGTGTTCCAGTGAAGCTGGGAATGTCTTAACTTTTATTACGATAGTAATTACATTGCTGAATTAAAGGAAAATAATTTAAATACAACTTCTGTAGTTAAGGCGATCTTAAATATATAACTGATAACTACTAGAACGCTCTTCTTGAGTATTACTTATAAAGTAGATGAATGTCAGAGCTCATTATATGTCTGTTAAATTTCAGTAAACATTCTTTCAATAATCAATTCTAATCCTGCAGTCTTAGAATAGCTGTTCTTTTAGATCTAAATTAAATGCACCTCTGTGAACTTTCATTGAAAACTGTCATTTTATTCCCCCTGCCCCCCCCAAGATGTGATAACACTAGTAACCAGTAGTAAGTCTTACTGTCTTTGTATGCACACCACTTCATTCACCCCATCCTTCTAACTGCAGTTGGTTTAAAACAAAAGCTTCTACTAAAGAAAACAGTAATCAAGCCCAAATCCCAACATTTCTAATATATGCTGCCCCAGTAGGAGTTTTTTTTCTTTGAATTTCTAATTAAAAACCTTTTAACGAAAGACAGCTTGAGTCTGAAGCTGTCAGGTCTCCCCTTGTCCTTGATACATACCAGGGGAACAAAAAAAGGCAAGCAAGAGAGATTTTACTTTTAAAGAAGCTCCCGTTTCTGGAGACATTTGTATTCAGATATTACTCTCTCTTTCTCATGGGAGCACAGCTCTGCTCTTCAAATGAAAAAGAAATAATAAAACACATCAGGAACAGTGGACCTCAGACCTACTCTTTCTCTCCTTGTCTTGGAATGTTATTTCCATATAGAAAGCTACTCTAATGGGACACTTGTAAATGGCAGGGAATATAGCCCTTGTGGAGTCTTCTCCAGAAATTGGATTTTTGCTTAAGCAAACGGCAAACCATACAGCAGGGAAAAAGCTATTTATTTGACTGTCTGTTGAAGAGCCTTACAAAAATACAATTCAGTCTGCTGCGATCAGTGAAGTCAGTCTAGTATGCACTGAAGAAAAGAATTTATTCTACCTCAACTGGATGTTGAAGCAATTTTTCAAATGCAGTGAAATATTTTATAAGTCCAAATTTTAAAATTTGTTTATAACAGGGATCACGCAATCCAGCATTTGTCATTAAGCACAGATTTCACTAATGGCTATCAAAACCTCATTTTATATTTGTGCTTCTAGTTTACTGATGAACTAAAGGTCCTAACAAATGTAAAGAAAGTCATGATTTTTTTTTTCTTTAGACTTTTTTGATGCTTCAGAACTCTTCAGCTGGAAGATGCCATCAGTATGAACTCTTGTCTCTCTGATATGGACGCTTTATGCTCTTTTTATCTGTGCTAATTAACTGATTTATTAGTAGGAAAAGCTTGTTATAACTTTGTTTTGAAAGTAGTCCACCACAGACTTGAAACACTTTTATCAACTGAACGTAAGCGTTCACTGATGATTACTGGAATTGTACAGTCTTCAACCTGAACCAAAGTTGTTGGGTCTGGGGGCATTCTGGATGTTAATCACTTCTCAAAAATATACCACTTCCTGAATATCTGAATCTGATTAAATTGCCATAATTTTGTTGTGCCTGGGTGGAATCTGTGTGTCAGAGTCTTCTTAAAGATGAGTCTTTTGAGGGTGTAGAGCAGTTCAATTAGTGGGAGGAGCCAGTTCTGAAATTTTAGCTACACTTGTTTTGGCAACTAAATTTCAAAATTTGACCATTGATCTCCTAGATAGGATAATTAATATAATAAGACTTTAAACTGTATGTATATATGCATCTTTTTGTGTTTTCCTAAAGATATTATTACGTTCCGCACAACTTGGTTGTGAAAGGCGTTACAAGGTGTCTTTTACAAATGGTTGGCAAGTATTGGCTGTTTTGGTATATGGAAAAAAAAGAACTAGGGTATAGAATTAAGGAATCAAAAACTTGCAAATCATAGAATTTAGGTAGATTTGAAATCTGAACTCATTTTAATTGTTGCATTGTGTTACAGTTATATCTTCAACTTCATGTACTAACTTTTCTATAGGGCTGTTGTCTTCTTAAATGCACAAATTTCATGAGCAAAAATCATTGTTCATTGTGTAATACATGATCACACTGCTGTAACTCTCTCCTGAAGAGGGAAATTTCTTTATGTACTTCTTTATTTCATTCATCCCTCTGTATCTGAGCAATTCATAAATATTATTCTTTTTGACATCTCTATGAAAGAATGAGATCCCCATTTTATTAATGGAGAGGTTAGGCAGGGAATGAAGTTCCAGGGCACCTGATTTTTCCTTTCACCTGGTACATTATCTAGGTTAAAAGAACGTTTATTTGCCTAACTTGTAGGATTTTTTTTTTTAATTAGATTGTAGGTTTCCTAGTTTTGTATAAATATATGAAGCACATTATTAACAACTAAATTAATTTTAATGTCACTAACAAAGCTAACATCATTTTGGTTAGGACTAGAATCCAGCTATGTAGAGCAGCATTTACTTTCCATTACCATATCTCCTCTTCCTTCCTTCCTTATTTTACCTTTCCTTGCCAAGCTTTCGTTGCAAATACAGTAGAGGTTTTGTCATTTCCTTGCTCATGTAGTGACGACAGAAAGACTTAGAGTAGTTCTGTCAGAAAATTTCAAAGAATACTGAAATTATATGATTTGTAATATTTTGGGCTAAAGGATTCAATTTAAGCATTCTCAATAGTGTTGCTGTTGTACTCAGAATTTTTAATTCAGAAATTTTTTCTTTAAAAATACTAAATATGTACACAGACGTGTAAAAGTGACAGAAATTATACTTCTGTTCAGCTGTTTAGATATTTTACTGTTATTAAACACACGTTTACAGGCATGACTTGGTGAAACTGAACCATAACCAATCTTTTCTTCTTTTGTAAATCATCTGTTTAGGTCAAATGAATGCATTTTAGCTGTAACTGCGTTCATCCTTTATACTCGGTAATACTTTGTTTTCCATTTTAAAATTTTCTAAGCCTGAACTTGTTCTGTGTGATTTGCTGGTTTTTTTTTAGTGGTCTTAAGCTATATTTCCAAAAAGTCAGTTGCGCCATGTATAATTCCTGTTTCAGAAACATTGCAAAAAGATGCTTGTCATTGTTTTGTATTAATCATTCATGTATTTTGTGTATCAAAAGCAGATTAGCAGAGTGAAAGCAGCAACAAAAATATCATTTTGTTTCCAGCTCTTCTCCATCACTTGTATTCCATCCATATATATTGCTACAGCAATAAAAATCCACGACAAGCTTCATGCTGTTCTTTGAATTTAAAGCAGAGAACAATTTAATGGGGAGGGAGGGTGGCAGAAGGAGGATGGGAATGGGGGAGAATTCTCAGAGTGAATTGTTCTATTGTGATATTTAAGTGCTGCTTCAATTAGGGCTAAGTGAATACTCACAACAAGGGAGACTGGCCTTTATAGTTTTAACTTGGAGGCAGGTGGTGATTAATTCTTTGGCATCTTTCTGTTCAGCTAGATATAGAATCAACTCAAGTGCATTATAGAAGACGAAATAGCTCAGTGAATTACACTTCCTCTCCATTATGGAGTGAACAAAATGACATTAACAAAACTCCAGAGTGAAAGTCACGGTATTTGAGAGTTCTCTAAGCACTCCATTCATGATCATTCAGGAATTATTCATAGGCTAGGGTTGAACATGTCCATTAAATTTCGGGTTTGAAACTTCTAAGCAGTTTTTCAACTATGTAAAACAGGATAAATGTGAACTCTCAATTTCTTCACCTATGTAGTACTTATAGACAACTAACATAATTTCCATGAATTAAACCGTTCACAATTATATGCAACAATTTATTTTGCTAACTCTTATTAGTTAAACTTACTAACTTCTTACTTGTACTTATTAGCGTACTTACTCGGTTGTGTTTCTAACTACTGTACTGGCCTTAGGAGTCCTTGTGTTGTACTAATGCCATCGTGTTTAGGCTGCATGTGACTTGAATGAGGAAGCGATGGGGCCTTACTACTGTGTTAGTCAGCGTGTTTTGAATGCTGAGCATATATGGAATCTTTATGTGTCTTTATATTGCCCTAATTATTAACTGAAAGTATAGAATAATCTGTAAGTGAGAAAGTTTTTGTAGCGCAGTGACTGCAAAATGACAGTTGTTTGGTATGTGTACAATCAGTGGCTGAACATGAGAAGGGAGGACAAAGTACTTTAGACCATACAGCAGGATCTTGTGGTTTAAGGTGGTGAGCTATGTTAATATGAACAAACTTGAGGGGAGTCTGAGTAATTCCTGATTGTGTTTTGTCTGTTTAAGCTGCCCAGATGAGCTGATCCCTGTGAAGGAAGGGGAGACTGTGCTTTCTCTGAGTTTTCAGCTGACCGGGCCAGGAGAGATGTGCTTCTCACCTCAACCAGCTGCAGCTCCTTGGCTTGCAGCTCTGGTTTCTTGGGCAGCAGCACAAGCTATGTATTAGCAGAAGATGGCCACAGGAACTGGGGACTTCGCCCAGCAGCTTGTCCAGAGAACTGCAGCTTGTCTCAAACCTAGCATCCCTGCTTGCTGTGGTAGGGCATGATGGGGTTTTCGGCTATAGGCCTGTGCGCAGGAGAGCAGGAAGAGCGGTGAGGTCAATGATGTGCTTGAGGCACAGAGGTTTTTGGTGCATACCGCAGGTAGGGGAATGGCCAAGTGCTCTGGGGAGCCAGGAGCTCGTGCAGAGTGTCTGAGGTTACAGGGAGGAGGCGAAACAGTCTGGCTGGAACTGAGAGGAAAGAGAGAACTTGGGAGGGGCCAAGGGACTGAGCAGGATTTGCTGTGTAAAGTTACTGTGTTAGTTGACCCTCAGTGTAGAATAAGGATCTATCTGCAAGGACACAGTGGGCAGTGGAAAGATCTGTTTTGTAATCCTATTTATTTCTATTGTATCTGACATAACCGCTTTATTTTTCTACTTAAGAAATGTCCAGTTCCCCTTTTCCTCTTTTAAGTTGAAAAGCCTTTTAGCCTTTTTTGACGAGTACACTAGCCAGACAGTAGATCCACCTCAGAATTTGGGCAGATTTGGGCTTCCATCGCTTCCATGCTGCCTTTCTCAGGCGATCAGCCTGCTGCCAGGTGCAGGCAGAGCTTGTCAAGGGAAACCAGCAAAGGTGCCTCAAGGTTGAGTCAGATTGTCTCTGTAAATTGCAGTTGCTTCACTATTACAGAGTTCAGCTAAACATTTAAAAAAAAAAAAAAAGGAAAAAAGTTCATAGTTTAAACTGTAGATCAAACAAAACTTAATTAGGAAATTAAAGAAATGCCTAGAAATTTTTGAACCATGAAATTGTTTAACTGGTTAAAAAAAAAGATACAACTTACTCTGCAGATGTTTAATTAACAAAATATATAAAAGTAGTTTTTATATATGTATGAATATTTAATACCAGACCACTTGATTTTTTTTTTTCAGTTGATAATAGTGTATTCATAGAAATAATAACTTTACCACTGGCTTCACTTACACTGGGATCAGGACCCAAAGATTAGCTAGGTTCTGGATCTGATTCTACCATCATTTTCACAGATGAAAAGTTCTGGTTCTTTTGAAACTAGATGCTTAACACAGTATCAGGCTTTCATATTTTCTGAAATGTTTATTTTAATATTCAAAAATGCTTTGGGAAAAGAAACACTGAATACTAAATACTGGTGGAATTGTAAAGGTGTTAACTGAACTGGAGGGTGAATTCTGTTGAATTAAACTGGAACATTCAGATGCTAACAAGATAAGAAATTTATAAGAACCATTTTTTATAGAATGTAATAGACTCCTTTTAAATTAAAGCAAGGGAAAGTTCCCTTTTTATTATGCAAAAGAAATTTTAAAATGCTATTTTTCTGTCTCTGTGGAAAACTGTATGCTGACTTTGTGGTATGTCTTTATTATTACATATAGGCTATATATAAAAAAGCATTACATAATGAGAAGGTCATTATCATTTAGGGGTGGTTTTAATTAACGTTTTCAGATAATTGAAACATTTCCTGTGCTTGTGCCAGATACCTTATATGTTAATACCAAAAGATTTTATTCTAATAGCACTAACTAAAATTGAGAGCGAATGCATATGAATTCTCAATAGCACTGGGGGGAAAAATGCTCCAAAGGCACAGTAAATGTATGCATTTGTGTTTTAGGGAACAGCAGTGCAATTACTGTATAACCCTCACTTACCAACCATTTTAACCTCAATTTAATGTGTGTGGCAGTTCTCCCAGAATGACCTTGATGCGGTACTGAATGTTTTGCATTTTTTAAACAGACTCGAACAGATACAAAGGAATGTGGTTCCTATTAATGGATATAATACCCAAACCTTATTTAACATTTTATAAATTGTATTTATTGAAAACTTCCATCTACTTACAGTATATTAAGTAAAATCCCTTTAGTCAGACCATAGCACTTTTTGTATTTCACTGAGCATCTGATCAGTTATTAGTTTGTACATGGAGAGATGCTCTTTAAAGACTTATAAACTCCCTTGAAGTAAATTGTACCCTCCAGCGAAAACCTGACACAGTGCAAATAATACATACAGTATTCTGTATTGTCTTCAGTGGCAGGCTGCTGTTTTTGAGATCCCTCAGAGGCATCTTCATCCTCAGTTGTATGAGCCAAACTTTTGTGGATTGGTACCTTTGAAAACTTCAAATGCTGTACAATGCTATCAGGGCAACGGAGGAGCTGATCTCAAAGTCCACTATTAAAACTTCCCTCAAGGACATTTTCATTAGAACTTTGTACATGGACAGTTCAAAAGACTCAGCTATTGATTTTTGCTCAGAAGTCCTCTCTCTCTTCTTGTATTGTTCAACATTTTGACAGAATTTCAAAAACCACAAACTGTGGCAGCAGAGGATTCCAGCTAGGATTTTATGCTGTTCATTTGATTTCTTAAGGCCGCATCCTTCCTGTGTCCTTGTCAACACTACAAGGAGAGGAGCCGTCTTAGAAGATTTGCTAAAAGGCAGAAGCAATTTCACAGCAATCTAAAAAAAATCTGACCTTTCCTCATACAGAAAATCTCTCTTAAGTAAATAACCTTTTTAGCTGTAAAATTTTGCTGAGACATTCATTTATCAAAAACATAGATAAAAATCACTGCATGTTTATCTCTTTTCACCATTTAAAAATTGCATTAAAAGGAACTCACCACCAATACACGTAGACTGTAGTAAAATGCCTCTAGCAAACAAAATTATTTTAAAACAGAACTGTTGATTTAAAGTTTGTGATGCTGGAAGCTGAGCAATTATTACCATCTGCACTTCATATCCTTACTCCTATTATCATTTTTGTGGACATTATGTAAGGAGGTTCATTTAGCCTCAACTGCATTTCTGGGATACAGTAGTTCAAATGTAATAGGATTTAGGAAGAAGTTAATGAATGAGCAGTATAATTATTTCTGTTTAAGGAAAATCATGATCTACTTGATCTTTATGAAAGACATATTGCAGGTCTTTTAATTGCTAGGTGCTTACATACTACTTAGGTGGTTGACAAGGCTGACATTTTCTCACCTTTCACTTGATTTCATTGAACACATTTTCAAATACAAAAATTCAAGAGAAATACCTTTCTTAAGATGGGGGTAACCATATTTCCAGTCAAGAAGAGATTTTGAGAGCTTTTTGAAAGCATTTTTTGTGTTGTCATGTATTCTATTTTGTTCTATTTTATTTTATTCATCGTCTGTATCACCCTCCTTTTGTATGACTTCTGAATTACTAACCACTGAGACTTCAGATGAACATTTAAATAGGTACTTATTATCCAAAAAAAAAAAAAAAAAAAATTAAGGCCATCTCTTATTCATCAAGACAAGGAAGCACGTTTAATTTCTGGAATATGCTGAAATCTTTGTTTCCAAGACAGAGGCATTTCTACATGTAGACGAGTTGGCCAGCATAGAACTATGACTTATATTTGGTATATTAATAACAAATTTTTAATTAGCCTGTGTTTTGCGACCTCTTTCCAATTAATAGGATCTCAAAGAATGAAGAGGAGCTTGTCCATACCTATCAGATTTCATTATTTCAGAAATTTCTAATTTCTCATTATTAGAATATTTCTATTCACAGTACGTCTTTAGTTTTAACTATGGTGTAAAAGTGAGAGCCAGGATCCTGACTGCTACGTTATAATTCTGCCTGTAAACGTTCATAGTCGTCAGGTACAGCAGAATTGTTTCAGTTTTGTTAGTGTTTAAAATCACTGGTCATACGCTATGCGATATAATTCTGAGAGCGGCATGGCACTGACAGGGTTATATTTGTCTATGTTGCAAATTAGGAGACAGTAAAGGGCTGGTTTTTTTTAAAGTGAAGAAGGTATTAATAGAAACCTAACATTCATATGTACTTACCAGGCATCTTAAGATACTAGGATTTGTATGCATTTTTTCCTACAGAAAGAGTTTACCAGATTTGACTTAATTTCTCAGTTTTAGATTTAAAAATGTATTTTCCAGTAAATCTGCATTTAGGCAGAAAAGATTGTCTATCTCTTTATGAAGCTGTGGCTATGTATTCTCAATTTTTTAGATCTGGATTTTTAATTTTTCTCTCAAATAAATGAGCTTATAACAAATGGAGAAACATTTCGTCAACGTGAACATCCACAATGAGTCACTTTCCCTGTTTCGTTTATATCACTGTTAAAAACCAAATGAGTAAACACTCCAACACCCCACCNTAAAAGAGGAGATCAAAATACACTGTTCTGTTGAAAGACAGGCCCTAAATAAGTTGATGCATTTGTACAATGGCAAGAGGCAGCTTACGATACGTTAGTAAAAAAGCCAGCAAGCGGGGAAGTCTGATGCAGAGGCAGATACAGTATGGGAGTTTTATGAAAACCTTAGCAGCATTTCTGCACTGCACAAAATTGAGGTCAACTGCACATATTCTGAAATCTGGGCCACTTGAATCTAAAATACAAAATGGTGAAATCGTCTCTTTGCTCCCTTTTTCACAAATAAGCTCCAAGATTTCCTCCTTGTCTTTGGCTTCATAACTGTTTCAGTGGCTTGTTACACGCTCCAGGCTTCATGTTCTGGCAGGGGGTCTCTCTGGAGTCTTTAACAGGGAGGCCAGCTAGGAGAGCCTCTCCTCTAGTCATCCCTTCAGATGTTCATGAGACAGCTGCCTTTCTGTTCCTCTGCTTATTCATTGGAGCCTTCCTAGCTAGTATTTTATCTCAATTTGAGGCATAAATTGCCTGAATGCCAATTTGTAAAGCTGCTGCTTACAGTTGAATCCAAAGCATGTATTTTCCTCTTTTTAAGTGGCAATGTCTATGAAGCTTGGCTTGCAACACCTAATCATACTTTTGTGTATTTATTTCAGTATTAAGATAGTGCTCAAGAGGTTCAGTTAATTCAGACTTTTCTGCTTTTTAATAAAAGCATTTTTACTTAGAGCAGGGTACAGTTAGGAAGGTGTTCCGTTCAGATGAACATCCATGTTAGGTCTTTAGTTGCAATGGTATTGTTTGGTTCTGGTCTATTCATGAAATAAAAAACAAATTATGCTTGCGGCATTTTATGAATCATTAATGTACTGGAATAATATCTTTTTCCTGTACAGTTCACTATTCCATCTCAGATTGAAATACCAGCCTAAAATTCTGAGCAATTTTTAAAAATATACAGTAGTATTTATTTATTTATTTATTTCAGATCTGGTAAAAACTGGAAAAATAAAAACTTATGTCCAAAATTTTAGCTCTTTTCCAAAAAATTAAATACCTCCCTCTTTCACAAACCCTGATTGACAGCGTTAGCTTCAAATAATTAACTATTCATAGTTATTGCTGAAGATAAATATCCTTAAATTTCAGACTTGTCCTTGTATTTCTAGTGAACTGGGAAATCCTGTTTTCGATGTTAAATAAAGTGGAGAAGCATAGTCACCCAATAAGGTAACAAATTTATAGTCATGGCAGCTTGATTTACTAGAAAGCAATGTTAGGAACTGTAAAATACCTGGAATGGGTCTTTCCACATATTGCATGTGTTACACTCTTGGTAAACAGGGAGATGGTTTTACAGAAGAGTATTTATCTTACTCCTTATGCTCATAAATATTTCAAAAAGTTTATGAGAATAGCCTTTCTGTGGAGGCTGTAGAATAAGCAAACAGGATAGTGCTTGATGGATCTCTTGGCACTCAGTGAGCACAAGCTGTGCTCCAAGCAAATTCATGCTCATATAGTCTTTCTAATATACCTTACATCTTCAGGTATATTTCAGATCGAAAATGGCATCAAAACTTTTTTTTCTATGGGAAAGGAGGTTATAATGAAGATGCTTAGGTGAATTTAATCTGCTTGTAGTCATGCTGGATCTTTGTCCTCACAAATGTTCTGGGCAATTTTCTCTTAGTTTCTGATCAAGTAATTCTAAAATGTTTTGACAGAATATTGTACTTTAATGTACAGAATAACATGACTGATGTAATACATCCTCTGGTGCGTATGCACATATCTATCTTTATTGCTATTGAAAATG
>VXAL01014901.1:7333-23138 GCA_013399475.1 Chauna torquata
AGATATAGCCGTGGTTCTGAGTGACGGTGACACTTTCCCACAGACTAGAAAAGGTGGGGACTGCCTAGCAGGGAGCATGTTGAATCTTCTGAGGGGACCTGAACAGTGGGAGAGTGGTTAGTGCGTAGGAGGGAGTGGCTTCTGGGCATTGTATCTCTGCAGCACCCCTAAGCGTAGTACTTGGCCTTAATGCACAGTTGAATCCCTATAACTATTTCGGAAGAGAAGCATATCAAGTATACTTTTCTCTCTGGAATTTTTCTACCTGCAAGCCTTCTTCCTCACTGAGAAGGATGTAATTAGGTTGGTAAAAATAGCAGCACTCTAAATCCTTCTCTTTAAAACAATTTATTTCAAACAGATATTTTAATTTCTGTTATAACACAGATGCACAGAAGCCAAGTTTATCTGCAACTTTGCTAATCGGAGCCAGCCCATCATTATGCTGTGTTATGTAATGTTAACAAAATAGAGCTGGTGCCTACACATCTTATGCTAACTAATGCACTTTACAGAAATATAAATATCAATTTACCAAACAAATAACTGCAGAACAAACAGTAAAACATTAGTTCCCATATTGCCATACTAGCACATTGAGCAGCACAAGTATTTATGAACTTGCAGAGCAGTTCAAATGTCAGTGCTTATCTACAGCACGGTAAACAGGTATGCAGGTGCTAGAATACACAGCTGGCCCAGCAAATATACCCAACCCTGAACAGCCTGTTATTGTGGTTATCTGCAGATACACACTGGTGCAATCCAGACTGCACCCTGCAGTTTAGAAATGGAACACTGATGTTCCACCATGATTTCATGTTGGAACATGCTTCCTGCATTCTGTTATTCCATCATAAAAACAGAAATTAATATCAGGACATAACTGTTCTGCATGTGTTTTAGCCTTAGAAAGTGTTTTTGGCCCTCTGTGTTTCAAGTTTAGAAACTTACCTTCTTCTTACCTCCACTCTTATATTGCTTGGATAGCATCAAAGAAAAAAAGTAAAAGAAATCGATATGATCATTCCCAGCTTACTAATGGAAATGTAATTTTTTTTTTCCTGAGATACTGTTGCCTTCACCTTTTTCTCAGGACTTTTTTTGTATATTCTTACTTTCTGCAAACTTTCATATATCTGACTTCTTATCTTTGAAACGCTGATCATTTTAATGCCATACATATAAAATGTAAAACTGCAGGAAAAAGGGGAAGGACTTTGAAGATTTTCTTACCTTTTCATGTGTTCCCAATGCACATAAGATAAAAGCAGCCAAAAATATTTCCACACCCAGTTGCTTTGTAGTGTTTGCTTGATTCTCAAGAGGAAAAAAAAAAGTTTCTGTACTAGTTCCCCTTAGCCTTTTTAGAAAATGTAACTGGATTTTTCTAGGACAGGACAATCAGAAAATGGTCCGTCTCTATAAGACTGAACATGGTGCTGAGGTGTCCAAGCATGTTTTAAGAATATAGGCTCAAAAGTAAAGTACGTAAGCGGGCAACTCTGTATCTTAGTTTCAGGCTACCTTCCTAGTCTTTCTTCCTTTGCATATTATGGACTTGTCCTGAAATGGTCCACTCAAGGCCGCTTATGGAATAAGACTTGGACCAGAACCTCCTTTTTTCTGCCTTTTTTTTAGCATACGTATATATATACTTAGATGAGGAGCTTGAAGATGATGTTCTTGTATTTTGTGGTGCAGTGGGGAGCAAAAGTACCGGTCTTTCTGCTGCTTCCTTCCATTCCTGGTAAGCAAGATGGGTAACATCAGAAGATATAAAAAGGCACACGAATAATTTGATTAAGGAACTGAATTTATGCTCTATGAATGCGCTGTATGAGTATTTGGGACCTGGACTGTAAAACAAAAAGTGATATTGCAGATTCTGTGTTGTTTTTTTGGTCTCCCCACCCTGCAACTGGCAATTGCAACTGTTAGGGTTTCCTAGGACTTCCTATTAAGACTGCTAGTTAGACTCATTTTCAGCATGTTACTAATTTGCCTGATATTAACATGAAACCTTGTTAGCACCTTAATAGCCTTATTTTTAACTACCACTTCTGAAAAAAATGGATTATGTAGAAAAAGATGCCAGAATATTTTCATAAATGCTAAACTCCTGTTAAGAAAATCCTGTTAAACCCAGTTAGAAGTATCAGTAGTGTCTGAGTTTTTAATAAACCAACAGATATAAATGATCATAGTGTGGCACTTGATGGTGGGCTTCCCTCAGGAGACTTGTGATTTAGATAGCAAATTCATAATCATTTCACAGTTCATATACACAAATTCTTGGTGTGAGTCCTGAAATTTCATTAAAGATAATGTTTATGTTCTAAAATTGGAGAATACCCTATCTTTGTAAACCTGTAAAATGTTTGAACTGGAAACATAGATGCAGATGTTTCATGCAAACTTGCCAGCTTTCTAGTCATTAAATTCTTCACAATTTAATAGACAGGAGTTCAATTTCCATTTAATTAATAAGCTATGATACTTTGAGTAATTTCTTTTCTCTCATAAACATAACAGATCGTATTTGTCTAAATTCTATTAGTAAAGTAGGAACAATGGCTAAGTTTTCAGGAAACTAACTTTGATGTAACGCATAATCATTTAGTTCTTTGTACCTGATTTTTTTTATTTGCATTTTCAGCCACTATTTCATTATGCCTTAAAATAAAAGCAAAGCTGAAAAATTATTTTCTACCTGAAAGAAAATTGAAATGTGAGTACATATAGGAAGGATCTAATTACAGTGTTCAAAAATAGAATGCTATAAATCCTTTGCTTTTAAATAACTGTTTTGAATTGAAATTTAATCAAATTACACTTTAAGTGTTTGAGTCCAAACAACAGAGAGAGAAGCTCAGAGCATTAGCCTTGATCCTATAAACCATTTCTCCTCTGACAAATGCTTCTTCACGTGAACAGTCTGACTGATGTCAATGGCTTGGGTCCTCATCTGCCTCAAATTATATAACACAATTCACAAGGAAATTAACCTTTGACATTTTGATAGACTACGTTATGGCCACATAATGTGCCTACATTAGTCTTTCCTCTCTGCAAGACATAGGGAAAAGTTTCTATACTGATGCAATGATGGTGGAGACTGTGGCAATCTGGAAGGATGGAGGACAGTGATCCTCTTGTATGTGGAGGGTTACTACATGCTGTATACTGTATGAGGACTGACCAAAGTGCGTTTACCATACCATACATACGTTTGGAGCCACTTCTCTGCAGCATGGTGGGGATTTCCAGGCTGGGGTTGCAGGTGCTGCGGAAGTATCTGATGATTCACAGCAGGTATTCAGCCACTATACGTGAATTTGTAGTGGTTTGGGGAACATCTATTTTGGGGGCTAAGAAAAGCCCGCAAAGCCAAATGCAACAAACTAACAAATCAAGAATACAGCAAATCTAAGTCCTCAGAATCATTCCAGAGAAGATTGCCAGGCAGCAAAAGAGGACACGACTAGGGGAAAAGCAGATGTATGACAGAACTAGTCACAAATGCCAAGTATAAATAGGGACAGATTTGTTAAGAAGCAGTTATTGATTCTTGTGCCTTTCCTTTCTGCTTTGATTGATGCCTCTTATTCCCTCTTCCCACACACAATTATTCATTTCTTATTTTTCTTCTTATAGCAGTATTCCCATTTTCTTCCGTGCATAAAGCACGGCTCCTCAGATTTCAGCAAGGTGTCCACTTATGCATCAGAACTGGCTTCACCTGCACTGTGTTCAAGTAATTAGCTGACTAAAATCAATGAGGTGTGTGGGAGTACTTGAAATAAGAAAATACTAGAAAAGAATTGCATGTTTTATTCTTCATACATTGCCTGTTTTTTCTTTATTTGTTCCTTATAAATGCTCTGTATTAGGAATGACAGTAATCTGGGTAAAAAATCTGGCAAGGTTTTGGTTAGCTCTGATTAGAGCTGGAGGATAAGTATGTGGAGCAAGAAAGCAGAGAAAATTAAATTTAAAAAATAGGTACAGATGGAAATTCTGCAAGTATGTTGTGGTTTAACCCAGCAGGCAGCTGAGTGCTGCACAGTCACTCGCCTATTCTCCCCAGGTGGGATGGGGGAGAGAATCGGAAAGGTAAAAATGCAAGAACTCATGGGTTGAGCTAAAGACAGTTTGGTAGGTAAAGCAAAAGCCACGCAAGCAAAACAAAACAAGGAATTCATTTGACACTTCCCATGGGCAGGCAGGTGTTCAGCCACTTCCAGGAAAGCAGGGCTCATCACATGTAATGGTTTCTTGGGAAGACAAGCGCCATCACTCTGTATGTCCCCCCCTTCCTCCTTCTTTCCCCCAGCTTTTATTGCTGAGAATGACACCATGTGGTATGGGACATCCCTTTGGCCAGTCTGGGTCACCTGTCCTGGCCGTGTCCCCTCCCAGCTCCTTGTGCATTAATATCCAAATTGACCATGACTGAGATAAGGGGAAAGATGACTTGTGACTAGGAACAAGAGTTTGTTTTAGGCTGTAACAGTGAATGGTTTGGGTGTTAGTACAGGATTCTGGGGACTTTGCTGTAGCCTTATTCATTTAGTACACTTGTGAAGATCTCACAAGGGATCCTTTAGTAAAAAGAAAATCCTTTAGACGTGTGGTGATAGGTATTTTTAATCTGTATAAAACTCTTTTTAAAATGCCATATTGATAGTATTAAAGTTCACATGATTTATGTTACCTAAGATGAAAAAAAAGTGTTCCCAAGGTCTTAGCACAACACATAGCCGTGCTTGTTATATTTTGTTTTTCTTTTACTTGAGAAAGTGTTGTTCTTATGTATGTGAAAAAGTTCAGAAAGAAGAGTGTGGCAAATCCGCATGTATAATCCAACTGCTATGAAGAGCTGAATTTGGTATTGCTTGTATAAGTGAAGACATTGTTTTATGCATGAAATCTGTAATTATGAATAATGAAAACGCCTTATTTTTTAAAGCTTAAGCCAAAGGAAAATACTTCATCAGAAACACATAATCCATCTGACTGTTGCCTCTCCTGTAATGTCTTTCAGAGACTGACAAGACATTTTCCTTTAACACTGGGAAAATCAGTTTCCAACTCAGTTTGTCATGTTGCCATGCCAAATGAATGTATTCAATGCAATTAATTTTATGAAGTTTGTGGCTGGAATGCTTACTGGCATGGCTCGAAAAGGAAATAAAAATGTTCAGATGATTTGGCCATACTTCTTTCTTTAGCAAAGAAGATGGTCTATCATATTCTTAATTATCACTGTATTTAATATTCTGCCTGAGATGATGTCATTGTTTTGGTCTCAAATAAGGATAGATTTCATAAGTGAATTTTGCCATATTTGCGTTTACATGTTTAAAGCAATTAATAAATGTGTAACTGGGCTGGCCTGTGGGAAGAAAGCTTATAATTTGTAAAGTTATTTTGTCTTCCTTGTAATATAGTCATCAAATCTAACTAAAGCCTTTCGCTTTCTCACCAATAACTCCATCTTTGATTTGCTGCTATTCAGCTGTGTTCCTGCTCACTCTGCAGGCTGTTTGTTTTCTCTCTAAATACTAATAAGCTTAAAATTTTGTTTATAATACTAGCTCTGACTCAGTCTGCAGTATTTCTTCATTTTTTTTTCACTTTGTCATCACAATTAGATGGCTTAGAACAAGTTTTAATGGTGGCTTTTTTCTTCTTTGCTATTTCCTTGCTTTCCTTGAAAAAATAAAACAGCAAGAAAGCATAGTATACAACTTGCATCTCAGAATATGTTGTCTAATGTTTAAAAGCAAAAGATTAAATTTGTAGGATGTATATATCTTGGTATCCATTCAGCTTCGTCACTAGTGTCTGGAAATGTCTCACACATTATATTAGGTTTCTCCCAAGTTCTTAGCTACTGGTGTCACAATAACACACAGTCTTAGGTGCCACTGACCGTTACATGCGTCATTTCTAAGTTACTCTCCAAAATTAAATTTAAATCATGGCACTGTCTTGCTTTTCAGAAGAGGTTTTCAAATACTTGTGAGCTGAAAATCACATGCAAAGTTCTGTCCTGCAACTTCTTTTTTTGCACCGCGCCCCCCCCGCCATGTATTTGTATATTCAGCCTCTCTGCCCTCCTGAGAGATGTCTTATCATTTTAAGGTTAACATGGCCCAAACTGGGATATTAAGGTCACTCTCCTTGAATTCTTGGAGAGTTGTTTCAGTACTGTTTGACCAGAATAATGTTTTCCAATTCAAGTTTACCAAGTATGAGCATCTCCCATAAACTTTCTTCAGTTTAACCTTTAAATACCCTTTTCTCATTTGATTACAGCAGGAGGAGATTCTCTCTGTACCTTTCTACTAGATATCTTTAACATGCCTCTTGTCATACCTAAGAAGCTCCCACATTCTGTGTGTTATATATATGTGTATCAGGTTATATTTGCTGTGATGGTGGGAAAAAGTTAAGAACAAAATATCTGTAGTGGGAATAGTGAAAATGGGTAATAGAATTTTAGCATCCATAAGACATCAGTGATGATAAAGACACCGTTATATAGTACTGTGTGATGAATGCTATCCATGGCCCCAGATCAAATAATCTAACACCTGATCTTCATGAAAAATAAGTGACTAAGTCTGAAGAAAGCTAGTTGGAAGAATGATGGCATAGATCTATGTAAAAATATGGCCTGATGTACAGAAAATGATTATAAATCTGTTTAGTTCCATACATCTTGCTACTGCTGTCTTTTCATGTGTTTGGTAGGAAATTAAAAATCAGAAAGAAGTACGTTCTTTAGCTTGGTTAGAAAGACAAATCAAAGTGAAGCTGTAACAAAATTATTCAGACGTTTCTGAGCTGAATGAAAACTGTACGAAGGTAGGATGTATATATTGTCTTTCTAAAAGGATCTGTCACCATGTTCAAATAAAAAAGTAAAGTGTTTTGCAAGTGACGGTAAAGCAAGATTTGTGTTAAGGTCAGATTCAAACTTTGAACTTAGCAGCCCTATATTCAGGGGGGCAGTTTGCATTTTTTTAAAATTATAGGCAAAGTTTTCTCTTAGGAAAAATTTCTCTTTGTAGAATTACACAAACAAATGCATTGCACCCTTTCTCTATGACTATCATCATTTAGTGATCATCCCTGTAATACCATTAGATAATTACATCTTCTGTCTTGTATGCTTTTATTTTCGTGTGTTCTAGAAGAAATAAATGTTATTTACTGCCTTTCAGAATCTTTAAGTGGAGAATACATAACCAATCAATTCAACAAGCAGAAAATCATCCCAGAAAATAAATGCTCAGAGTACAAGCATTGTGCGGGATATTTATAGTATAATAATGATGTAACTTTAAAATAACTATGCTGTGAGATGAGAATACATGGTCAAATGCTAAGGTTTGACTACAACGTATTTCTCTTAAATATATACAACTATACAAACATATGCTAACACATTCCACTCAGGTCTTCGCTACTGATCTATAACGTTTTATTTTCTTTTAATGACTGGGAGCTGCTGCAGTGTGCCTTTTTATATTCAGTCTGTGTGCTGCAAAATTCTGAGGCAGGTGCACAAATGTCATCCAGGTACTTTCCTTATATAGGAATTACGTGCCTGTCTGAATTTTGTGCACTGTAGTAGAAATGCCTGCCGTAAGTACATAGGTACTTAAGTTTTTAAAAGTAACAAGAATTACAATAATAATAATGATGCTTTGCATTTGCATAGATTTGAAAACATTTCCCAAAGGTATTTTAAAAAGATCATGTCTGTTTTACCAATAAGGAAAATAAGGCAGTGGAGAGACAGTAGGGTTGGCCTAAAATCCAGCACAAATCTGGTATTCAAGAAAAAAATATGAATAAGATTCAAGAGTTTGGGTGATATAAATTTTCATAGCTCTGCTGAAGTCAGCTGTATCCATTTCCACTGACTGGAAAGATAATACTTATCTCCAGAGTCTTGATGCAGACTCCAGTTTCCTTTTTTTTTTTTCTTTTTAACAACTATAATATGGTTCTCTCACACTCTGCAGAATCTCTAGCCTTTAAACTACTATTAAGTTGTTTTTTTCTTTTTTTCCTTTTTTTTTCTTTTCCCTCCCCTGAGTAAGGACTTCTGGCATTTGATATTGTCCTTTGGCAGGAAGCTAAAGTTGCATTTAAAAAAAAAAAAGTGAACAAAACTGAAACTTCCATTTAAATGGTGAAGCAAGGAACAAAGTGTCAAGGTGTCACAAATCCAGCTTTCCTTTCCAGCTATGTTCCAATGTGGAGTGTCTATGCTGGATCCATATTTGGTTTTGTTTTGCAGCAAAGGCAATTACACAGTGATAATTTCATACTGGTATTCGCTGTTTTATTGAGGACATCAGCAGACAAAGTAAATAAGAGTTTTACATGTGGGTGTGATTATGTAAGCTGGTCAGTTTGGGGAGAAGGAGAGGGTCCACAGATTTTTTTTATAGCTAGGTGTCATACATGAAAAGAACCTGAGTTGCAGCTCATCCTCTCTCAGCATCTCTTAAAAAGGATATGTCTAGTTTTAAATGTTTTACCTGAACATATACTGCAAGGAAACAGTCTCCACTTCGGAAAAAGAATCCTTTAATGCAGATCTGCTGTAGCTGTGATATTGATTACATCTTTCCTAGAATCCGTACTGAAAAATGACATCTGTCCATGGATGGGCTGTGCTAGAAGATGGGAAAGACTGTCTCCATGCTTGTTTGGCTTGATGCTTTTCTGTTATTGCCATTCCTTCTTAATGTCAGTACTTTGCCTGGGCACATGGCATCATCTCTCCCTGCTTCTTAGCTATGAGGGTCAATATATGAGAGATGGAAATGATTCAGTATTACCTTATGGCTGTGCTAATTCTTTGGTCAACAGCCTAATCTCTGCTACATTCTTCTACCTGCTTTGACACTTTTCACCCAGTTTATTACTAGCCTTCTACTTTGGGGGTATTTTGCTAGCACTTACTGTTTTCTGGATGGTAAGAAGTTTTAATTTTTTTTTCAGTTACCAATATTTCTACAGCAGATGGTGCAGACAGGTGGGCATACATTTCCTGGGCACCCGTCAGGGAACCACATATATCATTTATTTAAGGAAGAAGAGTATATTGAAAATTTTATCTGGGGGGAGATGAATATCCTGGGATTTTTACCTGCTAGAAAACTTGCAATCTGCTATGTGAAATGACTGCCATTGGACCTGTCTCTCTCAAACAACTAAATGCGGTAGGGAACACTCTCAGTGGCCATCTTGGCAGTGAAAATGCTGTTTCAGCTGCTGCTTCTCAGGTTGTCTTTCTTGTTCAAGTTCAAGGTTTGTTTAAAGATCTCTGACTTGGCATCTAGGGCCTCTTAGCTCCCTGATAGCTTCTAGCTGCCCAGTTTCAGTTATAAGACACTACTCAGACAGTTTCTCCCTTTTAATCTTTTTTTAACAACCAGTGAGCCTGACTTCTCTTGCCCTTCCTGCTTCTTGGCTCTGTCTAGCTGCCAAGCACCAGCCCAGCTCCCTCAGTGATTCTTGGACCTGTTACAAGAAATCTGGAAGGAGTTAGTTGGGATAACTTTCTTTTTTGGATGCTTTCCCTGGAGCCTCTTTTATTTGAAGTCTTCAGAGGGTCACCTCAATACATGCAAAAAACTTGAAGATAAAAGCTAAGGGTAGTGCATTTTACCTCAGTAGTTCTGTCCGTGTGGTAGATGTTTTGTCTGTCCCCATTAGCATCCTGCAGTTTGTAACAGTATTGCTGCAATGTTTGATGTTTCTTAAGACTTTACCTTGAAGTGGCCCTATAATGAGTGATTGTTTCTCTGGGACAACTGGGGTTCATCATTCCCCAAGGAAGCTTTAATAAAGCTTTGCAAGAGCATGGAAGGGTTAATTTGCGGTTCTGTCCTTGTCCCGCTCAACCTAGTGCTGATCAGCTCTCACTATGTAACTGCAAATTTAATTACTTCACACAGACTTTGTTTTAACTTAGCTCTTTGCTCATCTGTCCTATTGACATCATTGGGGATTTGGCTATAGGCTGCTGGGAGCAGACAGTCCCACATCTATGTTCTGGGGCACTGACCATAACTAAAAATGGAAACAGCCCTCTCACCTGAAGTGGTTTTCCAACCCTGATCTGGTTTCTGCAGACAGGGCTGAAAGTTGGTAATTGTACGTAGTCTCCTGACACTGCCCTGTGATGCAACCGCCAGAGCATGCTCGTTGTCTCCCAGTGCCACTTGGCAATTGTTTGAGAATAAACCTAATAGAAGACCTTTTGAATATAAGAATTATCATTTTGCAAAACAGCAATCACTACAAGCATTACCCTTTAGCTGCTGACAGCAAAGTTCAAAAATCTCATCATGTGCTGGTTTCACAGCAGCTGGTAAAGGTTAATAAAATGGATGTTTAAAAGGCAGTGTTTCTAAATTTTTTATACTCAGAAAGGACAATTCTCATTATTTTGGGTTGACTTAGCCCACACATTCCCTTCACATTGAAACTGTATGACATCCATTCTTGCATTACATGGAACAGTAAACTATAGGCCTTGCTCTTACAGCTGACAGAAGATTGCACTTTCTAAACTGAGCTGGTGTCTGTAAATATCAGTACAAGATAAGATTTATGCAGTGGTCTCTAGAGAATGGAACACCTGCTTCAGTGAATTATTGGCATTAATTTATAATCGGGTACTGTACAGTATTTCTAACAGGAATTACTACCTGACTAGTGTTAAGATTTTTTATTTTATTATGCTCCTGTGTCACTGGACATACTAATCTACAGTATAAGTCAATGACATGTTCTGACAGGGGGATTTTACTCAATTTTCTAAAATTCTGTGATTTAAACTAACTGTAGTCTTTCAAGTTGCTTCTAGTTTTATGCCAATTTGAGTGAGAGAAGAAGTGTGCCTTTTGTCCTGTTTCTCCTTAGTAATACATTATAAGAGAGGTTGCATGAATTTTTGCAGGATGTGGTAATTTAACATGCTCCTCATGTGTGTACCTTGAAATTATTCTATGCTTTTATGTAAAAAAGATGCATGTAAATATCTTGAATTTATGGCAGTACACTAAACTTCACTGATACAAGGTCAAAATAATGAATTAATGAATCGGGCCAATTACATTCAATGGCCAGTTGCTGTCTTTTCGGCTCCACCATTGGTGGAAACGAGCATGATCTGAATTACTAATCCAAATACAGGTTAATATCTGTGGTTTTTTTTGTAGAGGGCCATATCTGAGCCCCAGTAAAGGTTAGGGTAACAATACTGAAATTCCTGGCCTAAGTTCAAGAGAAACTAAACTTCTGGTTTTGGTTTTGTCCGCTGTATTTATAAAGACTTCTTATGTGACACAAGACTATAAATAACAGGCTATAAGCCTAAATTGATACTATGAGCACAGAAGTGGTTATTAATACTAACTTTACAGTTAATAAGATACGTAAGGCCATTTTAATTTTTCCAGCAAGTTCCACTTGAAATGCGTTGAGTAATGTTTGTGTCAGAATAGAATTAGGACAGGGGTGAAACAAGATGTTAGGACTGGCTGTGGTATCTGTGCAGTTCTACTGTGTTTTATAATTATCACGTATTAATTATATATATTGCACGGTTCATCCAAATGTGCCAACCCCTCCTAAAGCAGTAGGCCAGATCTCAAGAAGTCTGATTTACCCTCTTGAGAGTATACAGGTATCCAATGTATTATGAAAAACATGGTCTGGCCAATTTATCCATGTTTTGTTGGAATGAACTGTTTTTCACACTGAGGTTAAAATGATCAGGGCGCTTCCCTAGAAATAGGATTGGTATGGCAATATAGAATAGGTGAAGTAACTCCACTGTCAGAGGTGGTTGGACTGGCAAGTTCAGTTATCTACAGAATTCTTAAAATCATTATGACACTTTGTTCTGTAGATTGTATGAGAAAACAACAGGAATTTGTGTCTAAATAATGGCTTTCATCTCTGCCCTGTCTAAGAGTACTGAAAATGACTGGCTGTAAAGTTATTAGCATGCCCAATATACAAGGTAATTGCAGAGATTAAGCAACTTGCTCAGGGCTGTATAGTGAGTGGAAAAAAGTCTAGAAGAAAGCCTAGTGTACTGACTTTTGACACACAGTCTTAACAGTAGACTAAACTGGTCTGATATAGTTACCATTAAAATAAAACCTTTTTATTTTTTTATTTTTCTTTTTTTAATGAAGTGAGGGACCAAATGAGCTTGGTCAAACTGAGGTTAATAAATACAAAGGAATTTTTTTAATATACAGCAACTCAAAATCTATCTTAATAAGATTAAAATAAGTACTAAAACTGCCAGATATTGTCACCAATAGCACATGAGGTTTCAGGTAATAGCAGCAAAATGTAGTGATAATATAACGCAGTTAAAGCTCTGGCAATGACCAAACGCTCGTCTGCAACAATTTTAAAGAAAATTTACATTTTTAAGACCAGTTCCTTTGTTATTTAGGCCTGTTTGCAGTAGCATGGCAGGAGGAGCTGACATTTCAAATAATTGCTGCTGTAAGAAAGAACGTAAGCATTTATCAAAATATGCCAAGTAGGCTTTGAAGGCTATTCTGCACATTTAGTGAAGGCTGAAGATAACCACCCAAGTAGTCTATTGTAATGTACTACACATTCCTGCCCCAAATACTGTTTTGATCTTTAAGATTCTTTTTCTTTAATATCATGGTTTTGATTTTACCAAAGTTGGGGATTTTTGATGCATAAATTAGCTAAATTAGGTATCTAATCATGCAGATCAGTTCATGCTTGGAGATGAACATTAATACAATCAGCAGTAGTCAAAAAGGGGAAAGAAACTACTACCACATCGTTGTATAATTTGAGTGATTTATGTCTTGGTATGATGGCACATAAACTGTTTTTCCTGATGCTGCCTTGTCAAGTGCATAGTTTAATGACATTTGATCTTTCCAATTTATAGTATCCACATATCATTTATGTTTGCTATGAAAAGGACAATTTGTAAAGTGAATGTTCGGTTGATCTGGATAGTCAGGAACATTTTTCAATCTGCGAATTTTTTCCATTTAAATGAAAAAAGAATTAAATTTATTAGCCTATAACGTTCTTTTTTCCTTTAATGGTGGGTTTATCATTCTACTTAGAATTTGCTCAGACTGTCGAGTAATTCTTTAAGGCCTGAAAGTGGAAGAGTGGAATATTTACGTCTGTTTTGAACCTGCTGTTGCTAAAAGAACTATAAATGAAGTTGGCTCTTCTTTTTGCTAATGGCTTTTCAAAGCAAGGGGAAGACATTGCTGATACCAGGGTAGGAGTTTGTCTCACTTCATATACTTGCCAAAAGCCAACTGTAGCTGATCCAACTAGGAATGCAAACTGTCTATTTGGGTTGAGGAATAAAAGTTATATGAACACATGGCTTAGTGACACATTGCTCTCTTGGATTCTGTTACCCACAAAAACTGTCATGCCTTAACTATGGTTGCTCATTTAAGCCCGAGTTAAGTAATTCCTGACAGACATGAAATTTCAGTTTTTCTGTGAATTGTTCGTAGACTCTCTACCAGTGTGGTTCCACTGAAGATGTACTGTTGCCTTGAGTGACACTGTCTTGTTTTCTCGTATCTCTACATTAATGTTTGTTGTGAGGTTTTTTGTGACATAAATATTTTTCTTTATTACTTTATTTCTGTCCCTGAACATCCGTGTAGTCCACCACTACTGACTTACACCAGTTCAATAAACAGAATGAAAAGGCTGCTTGGAATAAGGCAACTAAAGATTTATAATATATTTGTGAGTTGATTCTTCATAGAAGAGCATATTTTATAATAGTGCATGACATACAGTCCACTGATGCTAAATACAAGGGGTGAAAAGAGACATTTTTCTTGAATTCACCTGCTAACAAAAAGTCCTACTGAAAGAAAGCTAACAAAGGCAGCAAAGACTTTATCCAGAACTAAGACAAGTCCTGCAGCAGAGTGTTTCTATGTGTGGCGATGCGATCTTTTTTGGTTTTTAATGAAATGTCAGAGCTGTTTTGAGTCGAGTAATAATCCCAAAGAACCAAGGTAAAGGAGCAGAATTATCGATATCTCAACATGAAGAGCTAGATCCTGCGAGTGCTGAGCACTGGCAAATGATGCTAAGTATCCCCAGGTTTGTTGTCTCTTGTTTGCATCAGTAACTGTCTACCACCAACCTGCAAAACAGCTTACCCGGCTTTGCTGCGCTATACTCTACTGTTTGCACTTCTTTCCAGAGAAGGCAAGCGGTGAAATTGATCACATATTTCTGCTTCCCCTCCCCTGCATCTACTAAGATATTTCCGTGGCTTTATGCTTTTTTATTTCTGTTTTAGACTGGATTGATACACTCCTCAAGTTTTTCCAAATACATTCAGATGTTCCAAGTGATATTTTCAGTCATGCTTTGAAAGTCCTTGCAGTGGATGAATACCAGGCAAAGTCTACTTAGCACAGTGCCCAATTGCTGCTGCCAAGTCATCTGACAACTGTTCGCATGTCAGTGGCTTGATAAGTAATGTTTCTGCCACTTCCCTGAAAACTTCCAGATCTTTTTTTCCGGTATTTTTTCTTTCCTTCTGCCTTTCTGTAGCATGCATAATAATGTGTTGTTACATGAGGATATATACTGCATATTTTCTCCTAAGGATATGAAAATCACCATCAAATTAAATATTTTTGATTACATATAAATTAGAATTAGCCTCTGGATTTTGGACTAAACTTAGACCTGCTGAAATTAGTGATAATTCTATTTCAATAAATTTAAATAGCAGTTGGATTTTGCTCTATTTTTTGTGTACTTGACCCAAAGCCTGAATTTGACCTGGTACCCTATCCAGGCAGGAATGGCAGTAGTACTAATGGTGCAAATACAAGATAAAAGCAGGTCTAGTACAGCCTAGTACAGCTCCCTTTGGCTATGACAGAACCATATCTACAATGTTTTTTTTTTAAATATTCTGTTGACTTTGAAAATCTCCTGAATACATCACTACAGAAAGTGTAGTATTTAAATGCATAAATATATGGAGTTCTTAAAGAGAGGTTAACTGACAACCAGAAGACAATATGCAGCCCCAAAGGGGCTGTAAGAGCAGAGTCTGTGCTGGCTCAGCTCCCTTTCCAAGTCTAGAACTTACACAAATATAAACATTTATAGCCTCGTATTACCAGAAACATTATCACCCTAAAGAGTCCCACAGCCTCATACTATGAATTGAGAGATCACAATGAGATGACAAAAACTACCAAAAATTGCACTTCTCCAGTAAAACACACTGGTTGTAGATTCTTTCCAGAGAAGATCCTGTCTTAAAGGTTAATATATGAATTCCTAGGAAATGATTCCTTGAATTCAAAACTCCATGTTTTTTAGTCTAATTCTTCACAAGTTCAGAAACAAATTATTCATATCTCTTTATTTAGCATGTGTGGTGATAGAAAATGTTTCTGTATAGGAAATACAGTGCACTTGAGAAATGTGATATTGTCACACAACAGGCAGATAAACTCTGTTCTCTTGTGTTGTGTGCCTTGGGTTCAGTCTGTAAGAAATCTTTAGAAGTTCTGATCACTCAATTCACAAATAAAAAACATAGTATGGTGTATTTTCAAAACAAGGCTCTACAAAGTAACCAAAATTAAATGTTTCAGTGATTAGAATAAATAGCAGCATACATTTCTAGATACATTATTTTTTTTGTTATTCACACCTGGGATTCTGTCTCTTGTTGCCTAGATAT
>VXAL01014901.1:23227-34994 GCA_013399475.1 Chauna torquata
TTTTATGAGGGTGAAGAACAACCCCCTTTAAAAAAATATATCTAAAAAGAATTACAAGTCCTGTTTACATGCATATGTAAGTATTCTTAAAAATATTAACTCCTTGCTATTATATAACACCTCGTGCTAAGCCATGGAGGCTTCTTCTGTGAACACCCATTTAGAGCTTTTAAAAAATGCTAGCTATGTACCTGGGAAATGATCCTTTTGCTCTGGAGAACCTTTAGATCTACAAGATAAATTTGCATTTCGGGACCTTTATAAAGCACTTTAAATTGATGTCACATCTGATTGGATCTAAGCTGCTTTGCAGTGAGGAAAGTTAGTAACAGAGAAGATCAGTCACATCTATAACAACTTGAACCATTTCTGAAAAGAATCAGTCATAGATTTTGTTTGAATTTCAAATGACAAAGTTTCCATCTAATTATGAACTGCAGGTGTAACAGCCCATCGGATCTTATGGTTAGAGATGAAAGTTATCCATAATTATTCATTTAACCGTTGTGCTCAGTGCTCTGAACATACTTGGGTTGAGTCATTCATTTATTTTAAAACATCAAAAAAAAAAACAACCAACAAACTTTTAAGCAGAACAATATATAACTGAATATTTTTATACAAAATCTTTTGATGTAATTTTCTCGGCCTTTGTGAAAAGAACATAGGAATTCTATCTTTTAAAAAAGTTGGAACATAGATGCCAGGTGTCTCTGTGTGATCATAAAAATATAACAAGAAATGGATCTGGAAGAAGTATGCTTACATGACAGCAGCAGAACATAACACACTGACAAAAGGCTCTACGGTAGTGGGTTCTTCATAGGGTCTACGCTGCTACCTATAATTACCGTTTCTCTTGCACTGAGGCACAGAAGAACTATGTTACTGGCTCAAGTGGCTTAGTGAGGTGCACAAGGTGCATAGGAAGATTCTTGGTATTCATACTCTCTTTTTATATGGCGCTTTGTTAAAGTGGCTGTTTCATTTCTCCTGTCATTAAGTATGCAGGGCAGGTAAAAATGATACAGGTATGCCTTGAAATTTCACTCCATTGCCGTCTTTGCTATCATCGAGAGAACTTTTGGATATTATTCTGGTGGGTTGTTATATTCAATCATCTTGGAACAGGGTTTTTCCCCTTCTTGTTTGGTGATCAGCCTAAACTCCTAGCCTATGGTAATGAAAAGTTATGGGGAGAAAAAGGTGTGCATAAGGAACTGTAGGATTGGAGATTAAATTCCCTATTGCAATTCATGTTTTGCTAATGAGGTACATAAGATCATTCGGCGCAGGGTAAAGCAGTGATATTACCAAGAAACCTACATAATTTACTACAGGGAGCCTTTACTTAATACATCATATTTCAGCAAGAAACTTAATAAAAAGAAGCTTAATACATAAATACCACCAAGAAGCATGGAAGATAATGCAGCATTTGATCAGACTAATATATAAACACTATTTTGAAATCTAATTTCCAGCAAGTTACTGGAGAATCAGAATATACATATTGCTTATTGTTACTGCTGAAACAATAGCTTAATAACTAAGGATACCAGAAGAGGCATAATAAACATTTCCTATTATTTATATTCCCCAGTTGCCTATAGTGGCAACATAACTTAATATTTGATTGAACAATCTGGATAAGAAAGCTATTTCCCTTGCAAAGTAATCCTAGCACTCAGCTACAGCACAGCAAGAAATGTTTCCATGGTACTGTCATGAGGCTTATTCCATGGTATTTTTCCCTCAATTTTATTGATGCTTCCATTTTTAAAGCCATTCAATTTCAATGACTAAAATACATATTGTGCTATAACATGTTTTGACTTTTCTCCCATCAAGGGTCAAAACAACATTATTTATTTGTTCATTCAAGACAATGTTGCTTGTAATTATTAGCATTATAAGAGAGTTCAATATCTCTTTGAAAATCTGGGATGTCCATTTGAACCTGAGATACCATTTTGTCTTTTACTGGTACCTACCCTGAAGAAATACCTTTCAGAACCAGGTCAGGAAAAGGGTAGGAAGTGAAAGTGAAAAGACTTGAGCAAGATTACAACTATATGGTTTAAGAGTTGTGGACTCACTGGTTGGGGTCCATGTTTCCCTTCTGCTTCCTGCCTGGAGGTAGTGAACTTGCGTGTGAAAATATAGTTAATCTGGAGGTGTGAGAGAAATATAATATCCTATGACTTTATCGTTTTTCAGCATCCTTATTATTCCAGTCACAGGGATCTTTTTCCAATACTGTGTGCATATGACATTATTTATTTTTTTTTAGATTAGTAAGTAAAAATTGATTTAGGAAAAAAAAAAATCTCTTTTCAACAGAGGCTAGTTCAAGCCTCTGAGTATACTTTACAATGGGTAACATGAAATAAAGCTGAAATTTATGCTAAGTTGATCCATCAGTGATGATATAAGGAAACTGTGATGGTTCTGAATTTGATCCCTAATTATACTGGATTAAGTAGAAATGATTCCATAAAGGTCACTTTCATAAAAGAATTATCTGCTACAATATAATGTGGCTCTTTATAAAACGAGATAAAACTAGGTTAAGTGGAATGCTAATGAGATCTACAAACTAACCTGCCATTTCAAGGTCCTTGTCATTAGTACTTACATAATCAGAACATGTTTTCAATTTTTGAGTAGTACAGTGCTCAAGTCTTACAAACTCAATTTGGATTCTGTGCTATTAAAGTGTGTAAGTAAGGGAATATAATTGACATTTTACATGATATATACATCATCTTCTAGACTACCTAACATTACATAAAAAAAAGCCATTTTTATGAAAATGATCAATGTTAGTTAAACAGCCTGAGAGTCTGGACAAATCTATTCAGGCTTCTTTTCTCAATAAATGACAATGTTTCCACTCATTTGTGCTGATGGCTATTTACACACAAGCAGACAGAAGACTGATATTAACTATTCTTCACAGTGTCCACAGTATCTAGATATTTAGCCAAAAAATAAAAAATAAAAAAATTACCCCCTCACAGAGAAAACACTTTCTATTAAGTATCACTTGTCATCAAGAGCAAACTGTTAGCTCTAATTCTACTTCCATAATTACATCTCACCGGACAGAATTGCACTTCGTATGTGTAAGTGACAATGTAGAAATGACCACTTTCCAGCTTGGCAAAGTGAAATGTGATGTCTAATCATAAGGTTATCTCACTTAAAGGTCACCTCACACACATTTCTCCAGCTGAGGGAGATATACATGCCACTAACTTCATTCTCACATTCCTTGCAGTGAAGTCTTACTTGCAGAGCTGTGCTGTGGGCTTTCTCCTGCTCTGACTTTTTGTGTGCCAGCTGCAGCTGGTCAATCCCATCCATTAGCCCTGAACCAGCTGCTGCATTCACATCTCTGTCACTGCTGTCACACCCCTGTGCTCTAGAAGGCCTTTTCTCCTGTTGCTGTCAGCTGCTGTAATCTCTTCTCTATCACTCAGCCCTGCTTGATCACATGCTCCCATAAAAGAAATCTTGGATGCTGGGAGAGAAGGAACTCAGATCTGGCACTAACGCAGTCTTGCTGGCAGATTCTTCAAGTATTGTTCGAAAGCCCATTGAAGCTAAAGGTAAAATCTCTGACTCGCTTGAGTTTGAATGAGATCCATGCACCCCTGTTGATAAATTTTCTACTCTATGGGGAGTTAAGTATCCAACTGGTAGTTTCCAAACTATACTTAAATTAACCCTCTTATTCTAGAGATGTATCTTATCCTTTACAGCTATATAGGGCTTTGCACTGAGTAAGGGGTCTAACAGGCTGAAATGTGCCCAGGCCCTCACTTTTGTCTGGCTACAAACTTTCACAAGAATCTGCTCAGCAATTAGAGGTCAGACCAGAACTGAGTGAGAGGATCATGCAGAAGAAAAGTCACAGCAGGTTAGGTCATGCTGGTGCCCCACTGCATGGAACAATAATTGCCATCAATGGCAAGGGCTTCTCCTGTCACAAGACTAATACCTCTTTGCTTTAGTAGATGGACTATAGCACGTTGCTGTAAATGAAATAACTCAGCAGCCTCAGGTGAACAGAATTTTGTCCATTTTCAATGTTTAGCAATACTTTTTGACATCTTAGATGCTAGGCATTTAACCTTATTTCTGTTAATTAGTTCCATATGTTTGGCCTTGCTACAGCTTTCCCTTTACCAGTGGTTGGTTTCCTTTCTCCTTCGTACACATTTTATTTTAATCTTACACATGATCCTTCTTTGCCTTTCCATGTTTCCTCTCCACATGCTAATCAGCCTGCCAGGCCATTTTCAGTCTTCCCAGGGCCGACATGCTTTTAGCTGCACTCCGTAACCTCTGCCCTGTGTTGCTTAGATGCCCTCAGTATTGCTTAGATGTGTTGCTTTGACTCTGTGTTGTGCAGACTTCAAGAAACCTGTTTGACTATGGAGAAAAAGGCATGCAATGAGGCATCAGCAAAGGGACAAAGTTCAGGTACCTTGAGGAGGTAGAACATCAATAAAAGAGAAGGAATGAATGGCTCTGAGGAAGATAAAGCAGCATGATTCACAGCTCTGGAGAATGCTAAGCAGGCATGAAATGTTTGTAAGGTAAATAGTGTTCTACGATCAAAAAAGAAAACAAAAACAGATGATGCATAGTATCAAACAAAATTTAAATAAATCATTATCAGGAAAATGTCTTTCTTGAACCATAGGATCCTAAACAGCATATAATTAAAAATGTGTTTGATTTTCTTGTATGACTACTTTTATAATGTTTTGCCATTTATTTAGGTGATATCAAGGCCAGAAGAGCTGGGCTGAACAAGATTTAAATAACAAATGTTGTGCTGAGGTCAGTTTAAAAAACAAAATGAAACCAACAGCAACAACAAAAAAACCCCCACCTCCTTCCATTTACTTCAATGGAACCATTAAGATGCCTATTCTTGGAGCTGAAAAGCAATTTTTAACTTGACATCTGCCATTTTATCTTCCTTATTGTTGTACTCATGCATAGCATTGTAGCTGGTAAACACAAGAACTGGAGCTGTGCATAATGCTTTTGCTGGGGGAATCCTTGACCCTTTTCATAGCCAGGCCTGCTTTTGAGCAGACAGGTATAATCTAGCCTAGATGACTTCAAAAACGTTGGATAAAATCTTGTCCATTGGGCATCTTTGCCTTGGTCTTCATCAGGAGCAAATGAAAGTAGCTTATCTTAGTGTACAGCCGGGCAAATAACAGCTGAATAACATTTGTCGGAAATATATGGTGATTGTTTCAAAAACAGAGGTACATAGAATATTTTTTCCCTCACTCCTGGTATTCCAGATTACTTGTTCTGCAATTGGTAGTATTAAGTAGGCCAAAGATCATTACATATGTCATTGCTATATGCCAACATTAAATTCAGAGGATCATCAACCATATCTTACCTAAGGGATGCTCCGCATTCTTATTATCAAAGCATTGAATTGATGTGTTAGATACCAATTGTAGGAATTGCTTACTTTGTAGTAAATTCTTTACAAATATCAGTAACGATTTAGCTTTAGGGCTTAGCTAGCATGTCATGGGTGAGAGAAAAAAGTAAGTAAAAGAAAAATGTACTAATGTTTGTTCTACAAAGTCAAATAAGCGATTTAGTGATTGGTAAGACCGCTATACATCACTGCAGACTGTGTTTTCAGCAAGTATCTGAAAATGAATCCGTAGTCCTGTTTAACATACCTTGGCCTGCCCAGAGCACTTGGCTTACATAAATCAATTCTGTTCATACTTCAGCTACTATGAATTGTAAGTCTTGAGTCTCAGATCCCTAAATACCTTATTTTAGGGAAGAAGAACTGAGTGCTGTGGAGATGATGTTCCACAACAGCAGCACAGAACCTTTGGTTCATAAAGCCCTTAGAGGAGTTAACAGGTCTTCCTTCACTAGCTCTGTGTGTTTTGCAGTGTACTTGGTGCTGATGACACTTAAGAAAAAGGTGGTGATAGGTCCTCAGTGAGTCATGGGCACATTTTTGTGAGGCTTTTCATTATTTTTTATGCAATCTTCAAAAAAAGAGAGCTTAAGTATAGATAAGCAACAATGGAACTCTTGAAACTGAAGATATTAGACTTCAAATTGCAGTCCTAGGTCCTACTTTTATAACATAGCTACCATTTTGTTTTGTTTTCTTGCAAACTCACTGTAAACAACAGGGCTTGTCCCAGCTGAGAGTGTCAGGGAGCAGGGGATGGAAAGCAGCTAACCTTCACCTCCCCCCCGCCCCCCAGCCCTGGTTTGAATTGTTTTCTGAATAAAAATCAGTTTACAAGTCTCTGGGTACAATAGTGGTACAATACTACACTGCAGACAATATTTTGTTAGATTTAATACCATTTCTGTAACTGTAACGAAGTATCTGTTTCTTGGTTTCTGTTACACTTGCTCAAGGTACATTACCCATAAAATTAAGCATGATTAAATGATAATTGCAGTCTTTTTGCAAAGTAATTCTATGGTTGTTTATGCTTTACAGAGAGTAGATGGCATTTATTTTGCCTGTGTGAAGGAAAAGTTCGAAATGTTAGAGGTTGCTAAGGAATAATTGCCATAAATTTACAAAGGAATTACTTGGTTATGTATGCCTGGGATTGAATAAGGTGCTACACAAATTTCTATCAAGACACAATTTTGTTTTCAAAAAGGCATTATTTCTGTATTATTCCTGAAAAAAAGTCATGGTAAGTGAAAACATCTGTATTCTCTTATGGTAGCATGTTATTAAAGCGATCTACTATGTACTTTTATTTACAAAGATACTCTTTTGTCAGCACTACAAAAGACCATTTTTACACCTAATTCTGGAAGACACACAAAGCATATGTTGAAGCTCTTTTGCTTTGATATCTCTTCTTTTGAATGAATACTGGGGGTAATGCTGCAAGTGAAGGGTCAGAGGTTCCATACTACACTGTCACTTTATATGTTAAAAAAAATAGTCATAAATATCAGCTGCATCTGCATTAACTTTTTAGTTTTGATCAAGGGTGTATCTGTGAAGCAAATCTGATTGTCTCCACTCACTACACTTTGTTTCACATCCCATGTTCTAGTGCGGTCTTGGATCAGGCAGAGTGGATTCCTTTCAAATGAAGTTAAACTGAAATAAGTGCTTCAGGAGTGCACCTAATGTTCTCCAAGAAGAAAGTCCAGTATCAGACCTAGGCTGATTTAAAACCTCAAAACATGTTTTGTGAAGTTGTCTGGTCCTCATCATGAGCTCTCTGGCTCTGCAGATCCACTTCTTTTGCCTGCCACTATTTGCTTAAGAAAGCATACCCTACATAGCATTTGGGGCCTAATCCTGTATGATATCAAAACCAGGTCTAAAAGTCTTCCTTGTGTGGAGGTTGCAGAGTCCTGTCTCATGCTTCACCGCTTCTTCTGTGGAAGCTCCTGTGCTGCTGCCTTGCTGTGATGTTTGGAATGAGGCTGTGTATACTAGAGCTTTCCAAAATCTTATTCCTATGTGGAGCACATTTCAAATGAAACCATATTTCTTTTAAATCTAAAGGAAATAGTCACAAAAATAATCTGGGAAACGGAATTTCTTTGAAATAATTTGGACACTTATCATTGTGATTTATATTTTCTTTGGAATAGTGGCATTCTGTTTTTTTTCCTGAATTGTTGCTTCCTCCTTGGGAGCTCTACAAAAGCAGAATGTATTTAGTGATTCCTGGCTCCTTGTTTGGCAAGTATCTAAACATAGGCTCAATATTAAGATGATCATTTATTTCAGTTTCATTAAATATTAGTAGTATTGGTCATGGAGCATCTCAGCATATGGCTGAGAGACCTGGAGAAGTATCAATGCAGATCTTATCAATGTTAATAAATATCTGATAGGGAGGTGTAAGGAAGATGGGGCCAGCCTTTCAATAGTGCCCACTGACAGGAAAAGGGTCAACGAGCATGAACTGGAACACATTAAATTCTATGCAAACAAAAGAAAAAAAGGCTTATGGCCTTTCCTCTCTAGTGCTTTTGTCAAGTAAGTAGTGCTTTTTTTCCAAGGAAACTTGTCTCCTCAGAAGAAATGCCGAATAAGTTACGGAAACCAAGACAAGTATGACAGATATATCCCGAGACAAATGCTATTAAATACAGAAAGTCTCCGGAGGTGAGATATGACGTGTATATCCTGCTACAGTAGAGTAAAAAATTACCACTCAGGTGCCTAAATCAACTAATTAATCCATACTACATTAATTATGATAATGAAAAACTAATTGTAACTTATTTGCCTAAAAACAAATGCAAGTGAATGAGAGAATTATTCAAGGCTGGCTGGTGGCCCCAATCCAGCATGCTTTGAAAGTTTGCTGGAGGTAGCAAGCAGAGTTGAGCAGTGACTGGAGGCACAAACAAATCCTTTTCCTTTTTTTTTTTTTCCCCTACTTTAAGAGGCAATGAAAAATTGTCAGCATTCTCTTGATAACTAATTAAAGATTATGTCAGTCTTATGGAGAGTTTATGTAAGCTTTTGTTCATTTCTGGCTTTGTGTGACATTTGAGTTCTTCAAATATTCTTACAAATATGTTTCTCAGAAGAAAAATTACATTATTGGACAATATGCTTTTATCTGGAATATTTAAAAATTTAAATCTCCATTGAACCACATGTCTACAGCTTTAGACAAGACTAGCAATCTTTTAATGATAAAGAGAGACTTCTGTGTTGTTTTTGACTACCAAGGTAGCAAATTATATCTGCAAGTGACAGAGTCAAGTGTATCTCAGCCAGAACAGAAGGCATGATAAATCTAGGATGCCCTTGTTGGTTTACATTTCCATTTTTCTGTTGATCACAGCAAATTATAGTCCTGCAGAGACTAGTTTGGATCTAAAGCTTAACCTACATTCCCTTAACATCTGCTCCTAAGGAGGAAAAACATATGAATTTGTATGTGCTGATTCATTTTCAAAGGGAGACACTTCCTATGAAAAACACTTCTGCTAGTTCTCTGAAGCATAATCCAAACACTGTCCAAGGGACAAAAATGAATAATATAAACCAGGCTGAGATCAAAATAAGAATTGGAATTGGGTCAGGGATTTTCACAGGAATGTCTTTTTTTTTTTTTTCCCCAAAGCCAGTGCAGGTAAACAAACACAAAGGTAAACCAATGCAATGCACAAAACAGGAACAAGAACATTTATGAAAGTAAAACTCAAATGGGAGAAACGGAGTTGAGGAGCACATAACTTTTTGTCATATGACAATCAAAAATAATATAAGAGGAGGAGAATAATGGCAAGGTGCAAATTTTGAGAGATAAACCAGCTCATTAGGTAGGAAGTATTAAGTCATGGTGGAAAGAAGTCCGAGAAAGGGCAGCAGAAAATGGTCCTTGACATAAGTCAGTATGAAAATAATACTGCTATACTTCATGTAGGTGAAAACAAGACTGTATAGGTTTGTGAAGAGGCAAATTTTTTAAAGAAAAATGAAAGAATTATCACAGATTATCATCCAAGGACAATTTCAGTTCTTGTGCTGCAGGGCATCACAGCAATAATTCAGTTGTGGAGAATCTACGCTAGAAATTAAATAGGCACTAATAATAAATATAGAAGCTGTTGTCAAGCTGCATATCTTCATTGTTGCCATCATGTAGAAGCAAATGGCAAATATTTGTACATTGATTTTGTTTTGAACCTTCGTCCAAAGTCATTTTACACAGGGAAGATCATGTTTCATCACTGGGAGAGAGGGGGTTTTCCTTTTATTTTAACTAGGAATATGATTTCTATTTTTAAGTAATGCAGTTTCTTTCACATCTGCTGCATTTATGATTGAGTTCCTGATAGCTGGGATGTGTTCTATCCTCACGTTGCAGCTGTGGAGACTGTTCAAAGTTTCTTTCTTCCTTTTGAATGTGAAAAGGAAATTATAACTCTTTCCAAAATGGGAGGTGGAAACCAGGCTGAAGAAGGGTTACATTACTGTTTCTGTAAGGATCACTTTGTTAAGAGCCTCCAGATGGAGCACAGCAGTGTTAACTAGCGTTGAGGCACTGTGAGCACTGTACACTCACAGACATATAGATAATGAAGTTGCAGTATCCAAGACATCTGTTAATGTATGTTACTTCTAAGTTTTCTAAGACAGGGGGAAGGAAAATGCTAAATGGCAGAGGAAAGGACTCTGGATGGAAGGAGACTGAGACCACCAAGAAAATTTATATATAAATTTAACAGAGCAGGAGAGAATAAAATGGCCTGATAATTTAAGCCTATTTTACTATGAAGCACTACTTTGTAATGTACTTTCCTTATCCACTAAATTTTCTGGACATGAGAATGAACACATTTAAAAATAGAATGTATTCCTGAGACTGTATGTTGGTACAATTCCTACCTTGTACACCTGGTTTGAATTCAGATTTTTTTCAGAAGTTCTTAAGACCTGGCAAAACCAAGACTTAAGCAGGCTGGTCTGAATTCAGAGTTGACTATTTTGAGTGGAAGATTGGACTACTTGACTTCCTGAGATCTCTTCCAACCAAAGTTATTCTGTGATTCTAAAACTGAAATCACTTTATGGAAAGCAAAACTACATTTGTGAAAAATTGTTTTTAAATGCTGGGACATAGACTGTTTGCTTGAATTCACTGGCTTTGTTCCAATTTAACTGCATTAAATGTCTTGTTGCAAAACCAGTGTAACAAAATGGATAACTTGGCATTTTTTCCAAACTTTTGCGTTGGCTTCAGGTCAAGGGAAGACTGATTAATTTTTAAAATCATTAATTTTTGGCACAGTCAGTCACACATCTTTTATTGTACTGATATGTGATAAGCGTTTAGCCTGAAGGTAGGTATTGCCTAATTGTACAAACATAACTATGGAAATATATTTTGCATAGATCCGCAGCTGTAGGTTGCTGTACTTCTCTTGAAGTAATGTACCTAAGCACTGAGATGCGTAGTGCCATGAATATGTGTTTNGCATGGATCTATGCAGACAGCCAGCTCTTCTGCCTGCCGGACTATTCCGGTTCTTTAAGGGCAGCTGGTGATTTTGGCTATGTATCTGACTTGCCTTGGCTGTTGACTTAGGCAGAACTGCACTATTTGTTGTTAGCAGCCAGAGACATTATCTTAATTTAAATTAATTTTTTATTTGCTTCCTGGTGATTTCCTGTATCTGGATGTCAAAATTCTTATTGGCAAGTTACGTTACTTACTGTCAATGTATGTATATATTCACCTTGCTTCTGAAGATCTTATTCAGTGCCTTTTGATAAGGTTAAACTTTCATTTAAATAAGTGATTTTTTTTTAGATTGAAGCTTTATCAAGGGGATTTGAGGTGCTACATTTTTTTTTTCAGTTTCACTTTCTTCCTTGAAAATGTATCCAGTAAATTTTTTTCCTCTAATCTCTCCTTTTTTCTTTTGTTTACACAACAGAAGTCTGATTTTTGCATGATTATTTTTCATGACAATTAGTTATTGCTACAATGTAATGCCCTGGAAGCTTAGTTATTATATGTATTTGTGCCTAGTATGATAGTGTATGGGATGCCTAGTGAATTTATCCTAGTAGCTGCAAGTGGTGTAGTTCTTTGTTAAGCCTTTGTCTATTTCAACAGAAAAAATAATGAGCACAAAGATTCCTTCATAGGCTGGGAATTCATTTCTGTTCAGAGAACTGTTTTTTATAGTGAAATTAGTGGAATATTAAAGGTCTCACTGACTTCATGGCATATCA
>VXAL01014901.1:42439-62934 GCA_013399475.1 Chauna torquata
CATTACATTACTCTTTGTATTTTTAACCAGTTTTATCCTTTCCAGCTCACTAAAGGCAATTTAATTGTCTTATATAGTAGATGGGAATGAAGCTTGTACACAACTAGGCCCTTCTGAAATCTATGGAAAGGTGGATGCTGCTTTAATCAAGTTCAAGATCTGGGTTATTTTCATTCACCCCAATTCTTCTTGACCCTTTCCCTTTCCCTTCTGTCATTTGTATCACTGGAGCTGTGAATTCAATGGAGCATGGGTGCTCACTGAGATACTGTCAGCAGCTTCTAGAGCAACTGTTGGATTAAAAATCCGAGAAATTTTCAAAGAATAAGAGCTGTATACATCATGCGTAATACCTACAGCAAAAATGTGAAGAGTAGCTTTAAGAAAGGTGCAGCCATTAACTGTGCTAGGCTATCTGTTTGTATACAAAGAGACTGCCCCTTGTGAACTTATATAACTTTATCTCTGCTTTTGTAGTATGAGATGTCCTTCAGTAAAATCCATTAGGTTAATTCAGCTAAAATTGCAAACTTCTTTCTTATTTATTTTAAAATGATTCACATGTGCAACTCACCCAGAGCATTGTGCTGACATCCCAGGCAGTCAAGGGAGAAATAAACATGTTGGACTCCTTTCCTTGTGCTCACTTGTTAATAGGGGCCTATTTCCTCTTGTGGAAATACAGCATGATTTTCCCCATTTGTAGATGGCAGAGAACTGTAGACAGATCTAATCTGATTCACCTACACGGTAAAATAATAAGTAGGTGGTGCATTTTCTGGTAGTTTTCTCTGTGAATTAGGTTCAGAATTGTCAGTCTGAGTCACAAGTAGAAGGTGGAATAAAGCTGGTCTGCCTACAGAGGAAGTGTTTGCGTGCAGAGATGCTAATGATCATTCAGGAACTTAAAACTAGATCAAGCATTAAACTAGATGAAAATTCTTGCCATTGTGTGCTAATCATCATAAAATTAGATTTCAGGAATTCTTGTTGTGGAGCCTCTGCAGTGCTGCAAAGCACGTATGGAGTGTACTCAAGACTCAGAAAACAGTAACAAAACTAGTCTCTTTTGTCAGATACGGAGTTCACCCTCTTACGGTGTTATAAGCAAGGAATTAAATGACTGTCTTGCACCTGACATGCAGCCCCTCCTGCCTTTTCTGTAATTAACCCTAGAAGAAAATTTTCAGATTACTCTCTGAAAATGGCATACATTTTAGTGCCAGTCTATTCTGGAGCCTTTAGAAAGACAGAGCTTGTCAACTTTGTTTGCTTGACTTAAAGAAGAAGGGAAGATTTGATTAACTTCCGCAACTGCAAATATGCTGTTAGGGGGTGAGTGGTAGAAGATTCCTTGAAAAGTTCACAAAGCATTGGTTAGCCCTCATATATTTTGTAAAATAATTCAGAAATCTAGGGAGGGAATAAAGCATAAAAATTAACTCACTAAACAGACTTCACTAAAAGAGTTCACTGACTGGAGGCGTTTAATGCAGTGAAATTTTCTGCTCAGAATATGGATGGTGAAGAAAACAAAACTGAAAAAGAAGTACTGATATGAAGTGACAGATAAACCCAAGCTGAAAAAACAAAAACCCCATCAACTTAAGAGATAGCAATTATTGGTAGTCACTGGAATAAGTAATCCAATAATATGATAAAACCTCTGGAATTTAGAGTCTTTAAGATGTTCATAAGCTCACTATAAGAGCGGATGGGATAAAACTTACAGCTTATGTTCTACAAAAACATCACTCACATGGTGAGTCCAATCTGTAAACATTTCACTAAAAAATAATATTTATATGGGGAAATCATTCTACTTACATATTGAAAGTAAAAGCACCTTTTTCTTTTTCCCTCTTTTTCGGTAACATAACAGAAACCCAGGTGTTGTCTTACTGGATAAGATAGCACAAGACTGTACTGCAAAATATTCTCTTTTCTCAGAAATCAACAAAAATCTGTTCATGTAACAAATGTTAAAAAATGGAGATGTTAGGTCATTCTTTCTTCATTATTGTATGAGGAAGAGTAAAAGAGAGAAGTGCAATATTAACCACAAGATTAACGTTTAAAAGGAGTAAAAGATCCATAAGGTCTCTGTTTCTGATCAGCTGGAGAATGTGTTAGTAAATGCTAGATAACTGTGAGAAGGGTGGCGGACTGTTTGCGAGGATTTTGCAGCAGAAAGAGAGGAATTGGATGTGCAGTAAAAAAGAACCCTTTAGTTGATTTAACTGTGCTGTGTTTCTAAAAGCTTGCAAATTAGGAAATCTTGTGTTGCAAACTCAAGAAACAACTCAGCAAAGCATTGTTCAACCTTTAAGGATAACCTGTCATATGAACCAGGAAGGCCCTTCACCATCTAATGTCACCATTTTTCCTTTTGACAGTACTAAAGCAGGTGGTGAATTTCCCTGACCATCTTCTTAATCCTTCCCTGAAACTGTAAACTCCCTGTAACATCCCAGTATGGTGCCTTAGAATTGAATAGGTAGACTAATATGTAGGCTCACAATCTTAACACAGGCTCAGGTAGAGGAATTATGATCTAGGCTGAGTTTCCTCAGTGATTTGTTTTTCTTGTGATGGATATGTGGCAAGTGAATGAAACAGCAATGCATATTAAAACAAAAAAAAAATAGCGCCCATCCTGAATTCACTTCAAATAGGTTCACAGTAGATACAGGACACAAAAAAATTTGGTCCTAAATATAGGTTACAACAAAACCACAACCAACAAAAAACAACAAAACAACCCTATTGTTTATGCCAGGCATTTTTTATGAAAAAAAACTTTCTTACGCTTTTATGCATGGATAATTCTCTTTCTAGAACTTCGGGCGTTGAACGGCAGAGACATCTTGAGCTGAAAATCA
The DNA here is from genome assembly GCA_013399475.1 of Chauna torquata. Taxonomy (NCBI): domain Eukaryota; kingdom Metazoa; phylum Chordata; class Aves; order Anseriformes; family Anhimidae; genus Chauna; species Chauna torquata. The sequence continues at coordinate 45,322 of VXAL01014901.1, forward strand.
AGCCAAATCTGAAAGACAAAGTCACTGTACTACTCTCTCATTGATATCCACATTACTAAAGCAGTTGGAAAGTGATGAGTATACGGTACTGAAATAATAGCAATGTGAATGGACAGCTTTCATACTCAATCTCAAATTCATTGATAGATACTTAATTTTCAATAAGGAGCACCACACCACCAGGCCTGCACCACAAAACTTCATTCTATTGCTGGCAGATTCATTGATCATGTCATTCTGTTTTCTATGAGAAGATAGGTGCAGAAATGTATTTTTGACCTGATTATCTCAATTAAGAGTTTATGGTTAATGTAGAAATAGCTGAGTAAAACATTGATAATATAAATTATTGACAGAATTGTAACTAAATATAGGAAGTGAGATTTTTCAGGGAAACAATATTCCAAGAGAGTAGAAGGAAAGCATGAAAATCTTATCTGCAGTATTTGAAGGATTATGTGCTAAGAGAATAAGCGTCAGGTGAATTTTTCTCAGACTTCTTAAGGAGATTTTATTTCTGATCTTCAGTCAAAATCATATGAATTAAAGATCATTGAAGTTTAGAGATGTCAAGTGAAACTGCATTAGCCAAGAGCTTCAGTGGTAAATATTACCAGTTTTCCAAAGAATTATGTGCATTTGAAGAAATTTCTGTTGTACATTTAATGGTGCAATTTTTGCATATATATGCAAAAGAACATGAAGATTTTAATCTAAATGGATTAGAATAGATTGTGATTGTCCTATGTGGCTTCTTAGGGAATCAAGAAGAAAGTATCCTTCCTATACAGGATATTTTGACACTGGATGCAGGTATGTTTCTTCTATTAGATGGAAAAATCCACCTTAAAGAGCTGCACTGGTACATGAACAAAGAAAGATGTACATAACTCAGGTCTCCACTATAATGTTTTGCTAACAAGAATCACAGAATCACAGAATGGGCAGGGTTGGAAGGGACCTCTGAGAGTAAAACCTTAGCCAAACTGCTTATTCCAGCAAAATCAGCACAGAGAGATACGCTAGATCAGAATTGCACATTCTTGGATATAGTTTGTATACATGTGCTATAACAGCACAATCCACTCCTTTCCCACTGTCAAGGAAACACATAAAAATACCAATTTATCTGGTTACTCTAAAAGAATACAAGCTTTGCCTATTCTTTTTTTTGGCAGGCATATAGGTACTACACATCTGTGATTTCACAAAGGGTTGTTCTGATGTAGTAGGATGCTATCTATACTTTCAGCCTTCAGTTATTGTCTGAAATGTAAGGATAAGGAAGAACAATACTGGGAAATATATTTCCTTAGGCTTAATTTTCACTCTTAATCAGACTGTACTAATCTCAAAGTCAAGGCCTAAAGTAGCTTGCATCCATTTTATGCATTGTGGGAGTGGGATTATGGCAGTGTGGTTCTGTGGCACACACAGGACCATTGGGGCCTCCGCACACTCTGGGCCTCAGTGCTCCTTTAGCGAGCTGCTTCTTTCCCTTGGATTACAGTTGGCATGTTTGAACAATACCTGAATTTATGTTCATTATTCAGTGCCTTAACCATATTGCCATAGCACCTTGCATTAATGTAAGCAATGAATTCCCCTTCCCCCTTTTTCTTTTTTTCTTTCTCACCAGACATCTGTGGGATTTAAACCGTAAAATCCATTTGCAGTGGTAGTAATTGGCGGCTGTGCAGCTGGATGTCTTTCTTAATAATTTTTAACTTCATTTTAACATTTTCTGGTTTCATACTTTCCCCTCTTCTGATTCTATCATAGCAATGCAAATAACTCCTTGGGGAAGAGTAGTAGTAAACAGTAGCTAGTATCCCCTCTGTACTGATGAGTGCACCAGGTGGTAGTGTATTTTCATAATGCACTGTTCAGGTTTCATATCCATAAACAGATCTTTAAATTACCAAACAAAAGCTAATTTCACAACTTAATGTATGAAGACTGTGAACACATGCATTCTGGCATTGGTAGGGATCACTTTTCTTTAGCTCTCAGCAACACAGTTGTCAAAAACATATATACCATGGCTTACATGCCAGAAAAAAAGAAAAAGGAAAAAAAATGCATAAGCAAACTACACAGTTACTATGGTTATCATTGTTTTAATGGAACCATTTGAAAGATATTTATCCTTGACATTTTGAAAGAGAAGTTCAGTCAGTTGTGCAGAAGGGAATACAAGTGTATGCATTCATCTTGACTTAAAGGAATAATCTTTTGCTTTAATTTTTTAAGTGTGCATTGCAATGAATTCAAATCCTGTTTTTTTCAAGAACTTGTTTACCCATCCATGACGCTTTTAAAAATAAACATGAAATTCATCTTCAACCATAGGAAAGTTATTTCATTGCCCAAATTTGTATTGCTGATAATGACAAAAAAAAAAAGTTTGGCTTCCAGTCAAAATTTTTCAGATGGGATGAAATGTGTTTAAAAAATAATCTTGCATGCCACTGCTTCCATTTAAAACATAAGTTAAAATCATCAGGGCAGACAAAAAGCAATAATCTTTTGTCTCAATCTGTAACAAAAGCTAACCTTTGGATGCTGAAAACTTTTGACATTTTTATTTCATCCTATGTTTATGCAGTGATTTGGCATAATACTCTGGGGGATTCATAGGCTATTAATAGACAATCATTTAAGGAAATCTCAAAAAAAAAAAAAAAAAAAAAGAACCTGACATGCAAGTGGGTTTTCTCACATANTGCCAGGTGTTTTCTCACACTAAAAACCAAGTAATTTTTAATGTGTTCATCACCACTTACCGTTGTCTACTAAAATTTAGAAGTAGCCTACGTAGTTTAGACTTACAGAGGATCCTGCTCTCAGTGGATAAAACTCTCAAAGCACATTCACAATAACAGTGTGTTTTTCTTTGAAGATGGAAACCAAAGTCCAGAGCATTTTGGTGGTGGCTTAGTGACAGAGTGAGAATAAGAAGCCTCTCTCTTCCTTTAAGCACCTGTACATTCTGTCTTATGTTCTGCTTCCTATTTACAACTGTTTGTTTGTGTAATTCTTCTGCCCAGGGGAGACATAGAGAAGGGAATGGAAACCTGTTCAGAAATTTAAAAGCCGTTACTGGTTTAAAAGATTTTTTTTCTTTTACTCCACTGTCATGTAGGAAGACATTTCCAATCCTCATTTCTGTTAGAAACTGCCTTTTGATTTTGTAGCTTACAGTTACTCATGGTAAGTTCATCTGCCTTTTGTTCTGGTGCAAAGATTGCCCTTGAGCTTAAATAGACCTTTTTGTTCCTTAGTTCCTTGCTGTCTCTTACATTTTAGTGAATGATCACTGCTTCTCTCAGTGTGAGACTTGCTAACCTGAACCAGCAAACCGTGTGTCATGAACAGATGACTTTTTGCAGAGCATGTATTTTTGCTTCCAGTCACAATGAAGGACTATTTCATTCCTTCAGTATCGAGCCCCGAAACACATATGATTTTCTTTCATTTTACAGTGGTCAAAGAATGGATCTGGGAGGAAAAAAAAAACAAAACCAAAACAAAAACAAAAACCCAACTAATTAGAGGGCTAGTGAATGAAGTTGGTTTTACTTAAAGAAACTTCCTTCACAGCACTGGCAAAAACTGCTATTGGTTTATGAACTGCTATTGGTTTATGAAGATGGCTTGGCTTTGCATTTACAACTTGTGGTCTCCTTCACAAAGTTCTGAAAATCAAAGTTCTAGCTGTGCTTGTTGCAAATTATTTTCTTTTGCTGAAACTCATCTGCTGACCAACAGATAGCAGTATGCCATGTAAAGGATAGGAGTTGGGAAGGAGAAAGGATTCCGGAGTGAAGTTCTGCAGAAATCCTGGCAAGATCTGCCCACGGTTAATTTAGTCTTTTTTCTCCTATCCTCAGCCACAGTAGTGGGTGGAACTTTTAACTTGTGTGTTGCTCTAGGAGAAATGAAATTTTGGGGGGATTTTTTTTCCCAATTAAGTTGGCTCCCTCTCTGCTGACCATAAGGGAGTTCCAGTGTCCTGTTTTAGTCAGCTTCAGACAGGCGCCAAACTCCAAGTAGCCATGCAAGCACTTAATTGTCCTTAGGGCTGTGTTCAACTTTTACTGCTTGAGAGTAGCAGTGAATTTCATATGTGCCAAAAATGTTTAAAGTTTTTAGCTATTTGACTGATTTGGCCCCTGAAAGGAAAAGGAAAACCAAACCAACCAACCAAACCAAACCAAAACAAAAAAGCCTATACCTTTCAGAAAAACTTGTTGGATGGTTGAAGGTCTGTCATTAGCTTGTTAATTATGGTATCCAGTAGTAGGTTCTGCTGTGTTTAGGGAGATGAAGCCATGTGGTCTTTGTCTGGTTTGCTAAATGCTTCATTATTCTTCACAGCTGGAGCTTTACTGTGCATGTATTTTTCTGTACTGTGTTATAAAGAGAATATGCTGCTGCGGGGCCATGGCAACAAGCAGGCAGTGCACTCGCTTTAAGAGTGAGTCGTTTTTGTCCAGAGACAAAATGTGTGGACAGTAGATTCAAACTAAATATATAATCTTCATTAACTTTTATTTGTAATAGATTATCCTTGTGGCCAAGTTCCAACAGCAGAAAGTGCATAAGTCAGTCTGACATATATCACCTACAGTATTTCATTCATCTGTGCTCACCTGTGCCATGTAACTCTTCCAGTGTCTTGTACAAGAGTATACAAATCCGTGATTTTAGCATCTGTTTGTAAGGGCTGCCTGCTCAAAAGGGGTGGAAATTTAGACATGGAACCAATTTTTCAAAGGCATTTGAGAAGCCAAGGATGCAAGTAGATGGTTACTGAGGTTTTCAAGGAGGCCTGAAGAGGCTACACAAGTAACTTTGCCTGACTTTCTGAAAAACACAACTGTGTTCATCCTGGGATGAACTATGGCCCATGCTAATTAATGTAGTAAATTCTACCGTCTCTGAAAATAAATGCTGACAGCCTTCCTTGGTCTTCAGTTACCACAGAAATTTTTGTGTGTCAGAGAAAGCTAAATAATGTTACTCAGTATGTACTTTTTCTTCTTTCCCTGTCACATAGGTATCTCACTTCCCTTTAGGGCAGCATAATTATCACCCCTCTTCATTGCTGAAGCTAAATAATTTCTGCAATATCCTGTAGTAAGTCTGCGAAAAGCAGGGACTGGAACTCCCCAGCTTCTGTGTGTAGTAGTTCCCTTGTAGAACCATCCTTCCTTTTTTGGATAGAGTCCTATGTGGTCTTTGGGCTCATTTATCTTTTCTGAGGTTGACGTCAGAGCCTAGGTGCCCAGATCAGACCTGGTCTAGCATGAGGATCTGCTCGAGCTGAGCTGGCAGTTGCACTGGTTGGCAGAAGTCAGTTGTGTCAGGATACGTGTTTGTGGATGGAAAAGGGCTTTTTAGGGCTCCAGGGCTAGGCTAGAAACACAGATTTCCATGGGAGGTGGTAGAACATAGCATGAAAACACTGTCGGTAGCCTGTGATGCAAAGCAGATGGGCTGCTGGAGCATCTACAGGGCTTTATTGTGTGATATATGATGATGTAATAATTAAGTCCAGAAGCCTATTATGCAAGCCTATTATGCCAATGACATACACATTAAATAAATGCTCCTGGGAGTATCCAAAAGCATGAAAATCTTCCATACCTGTGAATTAAAGTGGTAGATTTGCAGAAGATCATTATCTGTGTTTGAGCACTGACAGTAAATCTTACAAACATTTGACCTGACAGTCATGGATGCATCAGATAAGAGATTTACTGTAAATCAAAGTAAAAATTTCGTATATTGCACTTACTGAAGGCTGGTAACCCAACTGATTGTCAGAGGGGGAAATGGAACAAGAGCAGAATCTCTCTTCAGATAGCACCAGCATGCATATACAGCATTCACACTGATCTCAATTATCTCTAAGTCTTTTAGTACTCCGGTGGAGTACTAGATTGGAGTACTCTTATACTCCAGTTTCAATACTACATGGGAAAGACCCAGTATTCCTTTCACCAAACCTGTGTACACATTTCACCCAATAGATCATTAAGGGAGTCTAAGTTAAAAATAATGCTATTTACTGTATTTGTGGTTTCTGTTACTTATCGAGCAGGTTTAAAGAGAGGTGAATTAAAGGTTAGTAATCTGTGTTGCTGAAGTGAAAGAATTCCTAGTAATGAAAAGCAAGTACTATTTTAATAGTTATGAATTAAATATCATACTTGGCATAATTATATGCATCTGAAATCACATCATCTAATGCTTTGCCTCCTATTTAAGAGAATTATTTTTCATGAAATACAAATTACACCAAGACCATTCTGGATGTAAATTAGTCTTACTGGAACATATACAAAGGATGAAATTCATTCTGAAATCTGTAGTTCCCTGATGTCTCATTGTATGCAGGCATTTACACTATTAAAGGATGCAGTGACTACTTCAGATCAGACACCCTATATAGTGGAAATCTCCTCCTGCAGAGGTTGAGGTCTTGGTCTCAGCAACTGCAGCACTTTATTAGGTTTTTATCAGACTCCAGCATATATGTGGTTAAACAAATTGTAATTCCTCAGAAGCATAACAAACAGGCTGGAAAGATGTGCTTTAAGACTTTCAATAGAGTCCTTAAATGAGAAGAATCTCAGAAATCCCAGGAGCTGGAGACTCCATTTAAAGTTTTTATGAAATATATATATAAATAAATAACTTTGGAATTGGCATCCACAAGGCCTCTATTCTATTTCAGCCCTTTTATAAAACCGCACACAAAAATTCTATTAACATGAAATCAAAACTTGATTATTTTTATTCTAAATCATATCCACACTGAGTGAACTGACACAGAAAGTACTTGTGAATTTAAACCCTTGGTAAAAAAATATGATTAGCATATCATCTGGCTTCTGCCTGAGACCATCTTGCTGGAAGCAGACAAAGGAAACAAAACAGAGAAAGAACTGTGAGGGTCTCTGGGCAAGTGTAGCCTTTGGTTTGGTGTCTGTTGCTCAAAGTATTGCATTAGAAGTATTAGGGAGACCAAACTAGTCTAGAAGGCTGCAAGCCCTAGGCTTCAAATAAAGGCATTAGAAGTGAAACAGTTTGTTATATGAATAATTTTTACTGCAGAGTTCAAGAAGGGAATGGTAATGTACAATGCCTTCAGTCATTCTTACAGTGCATTCATTTATTCTTATTACTGTAAGGAAGCAAAGGTGAGAGAGCAGTTATACAGTGCAGGATGCATAAATGAGGAGCCCTGCTGTGGCAGAGAATTTAAAAAGCCAGTCCAGTGTATTGGCTGTGCTTCCTGCACTGCAGCATCTCTTTCTGTGCAGGGATCAGACTTCAACAAATAGCTATGCAGAGAGCTGGAGCTTTAAATTTCTACCTCTCAGGAAGGCAGAGAGTGCAGGAACACTGTGCCGCTTTTTATTAAAGTAGGAACTCATGGATATCATCCCTCAGTGCAAGAAATCCTCTGTTGGAGGAAGGCTGCATTAAAAAGCTGCTACTGCATCTAATATTAAAGTTCTCATTCCCAGCTCCAGCTGAGGGCATTTGAAGCAACCTGGCATCTGCAGAAGTAGCTTAAGGTACCTTTGCGTACTTCTAAGCCTGGGCCAGGCTTCCCTGGGATGACTTCCGGTTTAAAGGCTGCTCCATCTTGGACAGGCTGTCAGCAACTTTGAGGGACCATTAAAGAGGCAGGGAATTGTAGTTTCGCCACACTCCTGGCGTTCTTATTTCTTCTTACGTTACTAGAGAGCTGGTTATGAGTGCAGTTAAGCACAGAAGCTTCTACAGAAGGTATAACCCATATCACGGCCTTGTTTATGAAAGGTTTTCACATAAACATAAGAGTAAAAGGTAAGCAAATTGTGCAAGACTTCTTCCCAGGGGAAAATCTCTCCTGATAACTGATAAAAAGAAATTTTCTTTAAAGTGAATGTGAACTAAGTGGAGAAAGAAGCCTACAGAACTTGAAATGAAAACATATTACTCATTCTTACTAATTTTCTGGAATAACCTGACTGTTTTTAATAAGTTTCCAAACCAGTAATTTATCATAAACTGGCTCATGTTGCTAGTCTTGGTACACTGAGCCTGATTTTTCTAGGAGTACTATTAATAACTTCACTTCTTCTGCCTATTTATGGTTTACCATGAGGTCTATTAAATGCCTCAACTTCTTCCTCTATTGTTTGTGATAATTGTTCATATTAAATAAGTACATTTGAAAGCTCTTATAGTCCTTATCGTTTAAATCTCTGGTATAATGTGTTGTTGGGCTCTTGTTCAAATTAAATCACTTGTGAAACCTGGAAGCACTATAATAATTTAAAATTAGCTAGTGCTGCAGTTGTTCAAAATTCTGATCACATCAGATTTGGACACCTTATGAAAAATGTAACAACGTGCCAACTGTACATTTTGCCATGGTGACTGACCTTTCTTTCCTAGTGTATTTGTTAAACACAAATTAGTTTCACCTGGAGGTGCCAAACAATTGGCCATGCAACATGTGAAAATCATCTGGTGACACTGGTGTTTACTAGGGGAGGGGGCCACCTGCAGAACAGGTTTCTGCCCACAGCAGCACAGTTCACTGTGCATTAACATGTGATTGGGAGCAGTGCAGGAATTTCCCAATTTGCCTAGAACAGAAAAAAAAAATCTTCAGTCTGTCAACATTTTAGGAGATAATTTAGAAACTAGTTGGAGACCTTATCCTATCCTGTTTTGTCATTCTCCTCTCTTGTCAAAACCACAAATTTGTTCTGATCATCTCTTTATCGCCTGATTTTGTGCTTATGTGACAGTTTTGACTAAACCCATACAGAATTCACCAGCTTCTGTTAAAATATTGAAACAACCTTTGCAAGCAGTTTTCAATTACAGAGCAGCTTTAATTCAGCTGAATGTTTGTGTGCAGACATGTTATGCTTGTATCTAGTATGATTCTCAAATATGTATTTGTATTTCTTTGTTTTGTTTTATTGGAAAAAAAAAACCCAAAGTAAATCTTAGGTGGAAAAGAATGCAGCTTGTAATAAGCCGATAACTGACATGTGATTGTATAATTTAGGCAACTAGTTAGAAAACAAACTAGGTTAAATACGAAGCAAAGCAGAAACAGCAAAACCTGGGCAGATTCTTTAGTCTGCCCTGTTCACAATGAATTTTACAGGTCACAGGTGTTTCTTAAGAATAATATTTGTCAGTTTGGAATAACAATTATATTTGTGAATGTGAAAAGGAGATAAAAGTAGAGGTGCATAGCCGTTTGTACATTAGTGTTTGTAGAGCTCAAATAATGTTAGTACAGTTTTGTGATGAGATGTTCACTCTAGCTTGTTTCAGAACAAGAAAAAAAACTGTTCGTATATTCAATTTTTTCCCCTTTTTTCCGAAAGATGCTCTTGAAAGATGTTGCAATAGCTTTACTGTTCTCTCTCATCATCATCAGCCTAATGTATACATGTAATGATATTTTTAAAGCTCAATCATTTTTCTATTTTTTTTGCTGCAATACTCCCCCCCAGCCCCAAAATCTGAACATCTCAGCAATTGAATGAAGAGGAAAATGGGAGTTATTAGTCATGAAAAAAGCAAACAACCTGTAGTCCTTGCTTGAAGAAGCAATTAGAATAATCTATTTCTATTGTCATAATTTTGCTGGAAACAAGAAAACAAATGTGGCTACTTGAAATTGAAAAATACTGTAAGTAATTTATCAAGACAGTTATTGTTATTTATAAAGCTAGTGCAGAGTAAGAAAAAATATATCAAGTAGAGATGGAATGGATGCTTTGTGAATAATTTAATATGAAAGTGACAATATTCTCTGATTTTCATCATTAGAAATGTTTTTCCCAACATTCCATTTTGCTCTTAATTATTTTAGAGCCCTTGAGGTAACCATGCTGCTTGTGTATATGTACATATACGGGTGTATGTCAAGATATATGTGCAACTTGAAAAAGTATACTTTTATACTTTAAAAAGTAGCTATTCAACAGATTAGTGTCTTTAATCTTTTTGCAAGGCTGTGCAGTCTATATGTATTTCAAAAGAATGTAATTCCATTACACCCCAGAATCCAGCTCAGGGAGACTGAAATTGCAGAAGAGTGCTACGCATTTCTGTGAATGCTACTTCCATCTAGAATGTACTTCAAAAATAATTTCTCCCACTTGGCATATATCCAAATGCTGTAGTTACATGCTTTACATCAGACTACTTAGAATAGTGGTTTCTAATTTTTTTTTTCAAAGGGGACTAGACTTCTACATTTAAGAGAAAGTATGAGCAAGATTTATTAAAAACAGCAGCAAAACCCACCAGATATCCCAAGTTGCATCCCTTAGTACCTTAGTATTTCTATTAGAAGTGTGATGATGTCACCTTTTTTTTATGGGTGCCTATTAGAAAACTTTTGTCCTCGGGTAGCATTTTTGCTACTGACAGTGCATGGTTTATTGCATTCCCTTATAGATCAAACTCAGTTTATGAAGTCAAGGTGAGTGATTTTCAAAACTGAAAAGTTGTTGGTTCCTTGTCCTTCATGTCAGATGTGATGTTTCAGATATTTTAAAGGCAAGGCAAAAATGACTGACTTGTTTTCTTTGCTTTAGCAAATGAATTTTAGCTGTACACGCTTACCCAGCACTTCAAAACTGTTTACATATTTCTAGCTAGAGGACTAAGGATGTGGAGGAGCTGGATTAGCATAATAAGCCATCATGCTCCAAGCTCCCATTTAGTTTATCAAGTCAACAGTAACTTGTTTTATAAGAAATGAAGAGCAGTAGAAGAATGTTCAAGAGAAACATGTTTCAAGAGATTCTGCTTCAGAGTCTTCAGAGAAGAAAAGATTAAAGGACTGGGCTCTTTCTGCTTTAGAGAGAAGCTGCATGTTTATGAATACTGACAATGCTCTGGGCCTGTAAGCGTACCTGACTGCTGCTCATGTCATGCACCCACTACTCAGCATAAATGCAGAGTTTGAGCTACTCTGCTTTTTCTAGAGGCTATAGTGGAGGCTATAGTACTTCTTAGACCTGCTGTTTGCTTATATATTGCTGAGGCTACAACACTGCAGCGTGACATCTTATGATGCTGCAAAGGGGTCCCCACAGGTTGCTAAGCCACATTCAAAGTGCTACCACCTGTCCACAGCACAGACAGGGAGGCCCACAAGTATAAGATGGCACTTACCACCTGCAAGCTTTTCCCTGAATGTACGTCAGCTGGTCTAGTACTTGGTCCTGGACATGTTGCACCAGGTAAGCAGTCTGGTGTTGTCTGAATTTGGCCTCCAGCATGGCTTCACAGCCACATCGTGTGCAATACAGATGTTGCCACTGTGGCCCAACCCTAATATTGGTTTATAGGATTCCTTAAAGAGAAGAAAGAGGTGGATGTGGAAAGGTGAAATATTCTTTCTCAAAACTTGCACAAAATGACTGAAAAGAAACAGGCTGCACCTGCAGTGGTTCTGTTTCATCATAAGTTCTGCTTTTTACTCCTGTATGTGGGAAATGAGATGCCACATTTGGTAAAAACAAGCTAATGCTTGTAACAGTCCAGTGAAGGGCCTCTAAGAACAGATCTGTCAATACGCAGTTTTTCGTACATGTGTGTTACATCTACAAAGCCTGATGTTAACAAAACCTGTCTCCTTATGGTTTCAGGTATCAGAGCCGTCCCTGATACTCTTTGGCCTAGCTGGTTTGTAATGAGATCCATGAACACTTCTCCAGGCTTCTGCAACATGTGCTGCTGTGGATCTTGTATTTTTGAGGTAATGGCTCTAGCAAACACACTCTAACATATCTGAATATGTCTTGTTTTGGATTTAATCTGTTTTTATGACATGATAGCTAAGCAATAAAGACATATATCATGTCCATAATAATCATTATTCCCAGAATCAGATTTTCTGGGAATCATTCCTTCAGGGGTGGATAATGTTGTACGCTATAGCTGAGAGGAGTTAGAAATGGATGATACATTGAAGAAAATAGTCACATGAAAAGTGAAAGGAAATTCCAAATGCCTTATGATATTTGGGCAAAGTATAAAAGTGCCCAAAACAGATTTACTCATTCCTGATTTAACAGGTTAATTCCATTTTGTTTGCTAACAAATGGGATTGGATATTCAAAAACAGCAGTGGCAATTTTGCCAAATATTAAGTTTGCAACTCTGAAATGATTGGACAGAATCTAAGAATCATGACCTGAAGAGTTATGCATCTTTTCATGTTCACTTTTACACTATCAGTTATTACTAACAACCAAATATTTACATTTAAATTAGCCTAACAGGGAATTTTACAGGACATTTGCTGTGGAAAGTTGTCATTACCACATTGACTGCGCTCTCAGTTATTTGATACCATGATGGAAGTTGCTTACTTCTGTTTACGTTGTTTCTGTAGACTGCTTTGCCTTGCACTAAGTGCAATTTGGCTTGTGTAAGCATAAAATCAGAAAAAGGAGCATTGAATTTGTTTGGTGTATTTATTCATACCCTTTGAAGTGTCTTTCCATCAAATAGCTCACATCTAGTATAGATAATGTTTTTAAATGGGTAATAACATTACATTTGAAGCACTTAAATTTCACATTCAAGTCTATATTATTTTTAATAATCTTGGCTGCATAGTGATCGCTTAGCACATGAGTTTGGTGGGTACTCGAGTTCATTTTACATTAATTCAATGTTTGGTAAACATGATTTAGGATTTTTTAAAATTATGTATTGCCACTTTTTATTATTAGAAGACAGTGAAATCTTTATTTCCTTGGTATTATCACTGGTGTTGCACTTGAACAGGCTCTTGCTTAAACACTTTGTAAGCTCTGTGATTTTTGTTGTTGCTGCTGAAACTTCCTTCATTTCTTTTATCATGTGTTTGTGTGGAGCAGACTTAATAATCAAGTTCTTGCAGCATGGTCACCAAAACAGCTACCTTTGCAGGTCTCTAATCGAACAGGCAGGACACAATATTGATATGCATTTATGTACCTTTACATTGCCAGACCTTTTTTTCTGATGAAAATGAGGAACTGGTCCATCTTGTTTTTACTAATGCTATAGCTTCTAAACATTTCTCTTTTCATTTGGCCACTAAAATAAATTTAACAGATAACAGATTATAATTATCTTTAATATATACAAATATTATTGCATAATATTATTATGCATAATATTGCATATTATGTAATAATATTGCAAACCCTATTTCCCATAGGGGTTGTTGCTTCTGTTTGGGGATTAATAAAACCATGAACTTTTCACTCTAAATAAACAGCAGTGCTATAGAGCGGCTGTATGTTGAATGCTGCTAAGGTGGCACAAATCCTGTCAGATTAGTATACTAAAAGCTGGGTTCCTGGTGCTGCAAAGTAAATTAATATGGGAGCACTAATATGGAAAAGCAGTTTTTCTAAGGCCACAGAGCATTTGAACCTCCCTGAAACTTGAGTGGAATTTGGAAATCTTCAGTGTTTTTGAAAATCCATGCCATTTTACTCTGGTATGTGAAATTATGGCTTTAGGCTGTGGATAGGACTGGGATAAACGTGAAGATTTAGAAAAGGTGGCGTAGGTGTCTTTGATGTAACCTATAACGAGGGGCTTGCTCACATATCTGTAAATTTCTTCATATAAAGACAGTTCTCAAGCTTCTTTGCTTTCAGTTCATTATTTTTCAATTGAATTGTTCAGCTGCTGCTTTAACCAGAGTTGTGTACACTGTCCCTCTTCTCAGTGTCTGTGAAGATACAAAGTGTATCAGTTTGGGTAACACTCACCACTGTTTGCTATCCATGACAAACTTGTTCCTCAAAACATTTGCTTGGAAATAGAAGACGGCATAACCTACTGTAGTAAGAACACTGGAAATCTGCAGTCTCTAAAGAGCAACCCTTTTCTTGCTTACCTCTCATTAGTGTCGATATGTAAGGCCCAGCTAGCCTACTGCCATTAACTCTAATAGAATTATTCAGTTCTTAGAATTTCTAAGTGAACACTTGCCTCAGGAAAAAAATATATATATATTCTGCTCTTTTACTAAAATATGAGCTTTTTGTTGTTGTTCTTATTTACAGTGTTTTTTCTTTTTAACAGGGTAATAACTACTAGGAATAACTTTGATCTTAGTAGTCATTTGATTCCAAAATCTACTAATGTTGTTTACTGACTATTCATCACAGTCACAACAAAATTAGATATACAGTGATTCCACTTATTAAGAAATTATTCAACTTTTATGAAAGTGAACCATGAACTAACTTTAATGAACTGCTGCATATTGCATGTTGCTTTGCTTCATAAATAAATCTTTTTGCATTCAAAATTGTAAGTGAACACTTCTGAAATATATATTCAGATAATTAACAATTAAAGATTCCTCTTTTTTCCTTTCTTCTCTTTAGCAATATTTTAAACAAGAAGCCCTTGGCAAAAAGAGAGAAATATCAGTGCTCTAATCCTGTAACAACTCGCAAGAACGTTCAGTTTTATCCACTATGAAAACACCACATTAAATTAAGGATTAAGTAGAGGACCTGATGCAAATCCCATTGAGGTCCCTAGAAATGGCTTTACTGACAATGGTGGCTTCGAATCAAATCTGTGCAGGTCTGCATTTGTTTTAGGATTCATCCTGTTAGCATGGTATTCAGATATATCCCAAATAAAATCTGCAATGACAGTGAAATGGTTGCTAGAACTACTGTGTTTTCATAAATCCATTTTTTCTCAAAAAAGTTTTCTTGGTGTTTCACAAAGACAGACTTTGGATGCAGGCACAAATTCTTTGGAAGATCATTATACTCTTGAATTGTCTCAAATCACCTTTGTTTCGTAAACGTCATCTCATAGCTGAGTAAGTTAGCTTTCTCTTAGGCTTGCGTGTCGGTTCATATGCAATTACCTAATTCTATCATCATTTTTTTCCTTTTCTATTTTCAGTTCTTCATTGCTAAATTGCACATTAGATCCAGAAAGGAGAATATAGTCCTCATGTTTTGTGAAAGCTGTGCTGTGCAAGAATCTGTAGGAATTCCTGCACTCCAATTATAAATCTCAGCTCACTGAGTTTCATGAGTAGATCCTCAAATGAGATGGGATGATCAATGTGTGCTGGTGCAATGTACATGTATTCTGTAAATAGTTATATCTTTTATTAGATTGCTACACACTCTTCCAACTTGTGGTCTACTGCTTTTGAGGAGCAGATGAAACACTGCCTCCCTTTTTTTTCTTCCTTAGCTCAAGGGCTGGCCAAGGCACTTGTACTGAACTAAGAATTTTCTTCACTCAGTTTTTCAGTGAAATTCGTATATGGCAGAATTCTTCAAGTGAGCAAATAAACTGAATTTATGGTAGGAAAATAAAGAGTGAATTTCAGAGTATCATTTGTGGGGTATGTTTACCTACCCCCAAGTGCCTATTTAAGTAAATGTCTTGGCTAATGTTATTGTTTGGAGATTAAAGACTATGGCAGTGAATAACAGCAGCTCCAGGACATCTTTGTGCCTTCCAGTATCTGCCTCGTCCAGCCTGGAGAAACGCTGCTACCAGAATTTAGACCTGTCTTCCTTTTCTTACTTAGGGAGCCTTTCTGACCTGTCCTATATGCTGCAGCACACCCAGTGCAGTCATACCCACGGCCTACTCCTTGCTGTGGAAGTACGTCTTTGGAGGACATTCTTCCTTCCTTTTATGCCTACACCTGTAAATTTTCTCATAATCCCAGCTCAGGTTTTCAAGATCATTTATGCCACTTTAGTAGCTATTCCGCTATGAAATGGGTTAAAAATCCACTCCCTTAAATTCTAGATCTAAAAGATTACCAGTCTGTGATTAGGAATTCACTCTTTGATCTCATTCTGAGCTGGTTAAAACTGTTACCAGATCAATAGAACCTGTGCAGCTCACTCACGGGAAGTCTTTCAGCTATGAAAGTTTTACAGGGGTCTTTTGATAGTGTTTGGTGATGGAGAGAGTTGACTTGATTTCCCTCATATTTGTAGTCAAATACAACCTTTTAAATTTAGTTTGTGATCTGGCAATAAATTCAGTCAGGATTGCTGAGAATTTTACTTTATTTTGGAGTAAAAACTGAGAGGAAGCTAACAGCTTCCCAGTGAACCAGGCTGCTTCAACAGTACCTTCTGTGCTTCTGACTGCTGGTGTTGTCGTGGTCCTTAGGTATTTTATTTCTTATCCTTTGTATTTCAGTGAATGACACTTTTTTACTGTCTGCTCTCTGAACTTTTTAGAATTAGTAAGACCTCCATGGATCTCATATGACTGGTATGCCTCTGTCTGGAGAAAAGGTTAAAAAATCTAACAAAGATTAATGGCCCAATTATGTCTCCATGAAACTGTTTAAGGAAGCTTAACAGGGAGATTAGTTTAAATTCACAGAGATCCAACAAGAAACACCAACCTAAGGTGGTTTTGCTATGCTTTAGTTTAATCAATGCAAACTGAGCAATAAAGGCAGAATATTGTATGTTATTTGAAAGTATGTTTACATTCCTTAATGCAAAATATCTTCCAGTTCTATTAAGGACAAATTAACTCCCAGTTTTGTTTTGTGTTAAGTAATCAGGTAAAACAAATTTGGCTTTTGCTTTTTCCAGGAATACTGTTTACAAAGTAGAATAAATATTACCTATGAGATTATTTTACTTTGTGAGAGAGATGTTTTAGAGGGAGATTGCCAAACTGAATTTATATACTGTCTGTAAATATGCTTTAATCTTAAAAGCAACAGTTAAGAATGTAACTCAACTGTGAGTCTAGAACAATAGGGTTTTCCTTTTTTTTCCTATTTACATTAAAATGGATTTTTTCATTGTTTCAACATTATGCTCAGCTAGTTTTTTTTTTCCCCAGATATGTGAGTTCTTTTCATCAAAGCGAAGAAAAATTTAAAAAATAGAAAAACATCATAGTGAAATGAGAAAAGTTGGAGAGGGTTTTTGAGGCAGGTGTAAAAGAAAAGAAAACAAGATGTCTTACAAAGATGAATATGAAGGAAATAAGAAACATGAAGACACATGTTGACAATCAACTTGTGTCAATTTCTGCTGTGAGTTTATTGCAGCAAAGAGAAATCGAATGATTTCCAGATATTCTCTTCCTTCTAGTGCTAAAGTGAAATGACTTACAATCAAGTCTACTGGGCCAAGGCTTATGACTTAACCTTATCTGAGACTAGGGATAGCCTGTGGTTTTTTTTCTGTTGTCACTACATTGACTGCCATATGCATTTCAAGGACCTGAAGATCAGATGGGAATAGAATATATAACAAGTAGCACAGAATCTTTTAATTCAGTGGAAATATTACATGCCTATCTCTTTG
This sequence comes from Chauna torquata, assembly GCA_013399475.1. Taxonomy (NCBI): domain Eukaryota; kingdom Metazoa; phylum Chordata; class Aves; order Anseriformes; family Anhimidae; genus Chauna; species Chauna torquata. The sequence goes on from VXAL01014901.1 coordinate 62,709, forward strand.
ACTCATCTTGTAATGATGTTAAATTTCACTGAATCAGCATTTACATGGAAATAAATGCTTTGCATTATTTGCCCAGACTGAGCTAATAAGCATCTGCCTAGATGTGTTACAAGTTTAAAAGTCCAGTGTGTGAAACACCAGGTATATTAAGAGAGACAGTCTTATATCATTGGCATTCCGTCTAGGCTCTCTATCCTAAACATGTTGCTGCTGTGCTTAATGCAGT
>VXAL01014901.1:86678-98286 GCA_013399475.1 Chauna torquata
TACGATATAATGAAAAAGATATATATATAATATAAACATTTAATATATATATTAATATATATATAATATAAACATGCATGTGTATATGTACATGGGCTTCATAGGCATCCTTCCTATTGAATGGATGGCAATTCTGACTCGTTTCACTTTGAAGTTTGCCCCAGGTGATCAGTTTTGGTCTCTCAAGTGCAGTTGCAGGGCCGGTGTGGCAACATAAAAAATGTAATTTTAAGGTCCATATGAACAAACATGCCTCAATCACTTTTAAAATGCTTTAAATAAGTGTTAACCCTACAGTGGCTTCTGTAAATTTTATCTGGAGGATTGGAGTCTACTTCTAAACAACTCAGTATTAACAAAATATGATGGTGCTCTGTTTTTCTGTTACGTGCAGTCTTGCAGGTAATTGTTTTTAAATGAAGTTGTGTTGAGGATCGTCTGCCCTAATGTAATCTGCCCTGTGCTAATCTCAGATCAATGATTTCCATGGAAGAAAAATAACTAGGGGTTTAGGGAGGAATCAGAATTCATGGCTATTCCCTCCAATTGCTATCTCAAGGTCTCCTTGTCAGACTGTGTGTGAAATAGAGTGGGCAAAGGCGTTATTCTCCTGATTCAAGTCCCACAGATCTTTTAAAGTTTTCATGGAGATACTGTCTCTCTTTCTCTGATATATCTCCAAGTCACTGATCTAACCCGATGGAACCAAGTTTCTGTTAAGCAGTGGAAAAGTACAGCTAGCAAATGCTCCATTCTGAAAATCAAATCCCTGACTGTGCACAGTGAATTCAAAAGATGTAATCTAGTGGTTAGGACACTGCATTAGGATGTGGAAAACTGAGTTTTGCTGGTCAGCTCTGTGCTCCTTTGAAAATGAATTTGGGTCAGACCCTTAATGTATGTGAGTCTGTTTCTTGCTGACGCTGGGGAATGCATGCAGTCAAAATTCAGATTCCTGGAATCTTTTTTTTTTTTTTGTCAGTTCAGTCATAATAATAGGAGACTATTCTGCTAGAAATAATTCCGCTGCTACCCTTGGAGAGGTGTTATGAGCACAAGTATGTTCAAATAAGAAAGATCAACAGAGGCAAAACCAAATCAATCTGGGGAGGATATACATACAAATAGTTGTTAGATGATCTAGTCTTTAATGAGTGAAAGCACAGTAAACCTTTAGTAGCCACACTGCATAGATTTTATTTTAGATATGTATAAAACAAAAAAGGTTTTTGAACTGGGATTCTTCACATTCGGTTTTATTTCAAAATAGATAATATGTTTTAAGGAGTACACCCCTAAAGAGACTTGCTAATTATGTGTATTTTGCAGTGTCAGGCTTTCAAGAAAAGGGACTAGATAGACAAATTCATTCATTCATTGAAATAAATGTCTGAGCTTATTTTCTAGAAATTGGCTGTTATCAGAAAGATGTTTTTTATTTTTGGTGCTTTTTGGGTTCTAGTGGTAGTTGGCCATCAAATGAACCGAGCAGTCTTCAGCAGTATTCAGGCTGCTCTGTTGAATGATAGGGAGGAAAAGCATCTGTAATTACTTTGAATTGCTCAAAGTTCTTCACTCTCTTTAATTTAAAAGCCAGAGTTACTGGCTTATGAGTTAGTTACTCTTGAGTTACTAATGTTCCATGCAGTTGATGTGTATGTTTAGACTTCCAACTGGATAGCTGAAGGCCCTGATGTTTTTTAAGAAGTCTCTAGCACAGTGGATTCCCCTCCAGAACCAGATGATGATAGAAGGGATTTGGAAATTTAAATAAACATCTAGCCTTACAAGTTTATTATCCAAACCAATGTTAGAAATTTCTCTGTATTCATTAGTGTTTTATAGTTAGTGTTTAGTCATCCAGTGTTCAAATTAAGCTTTTTTTTTTTTTTGTCACAGCAGAAGCTTGCAGTTTGAGAACATGATCGCAAGGAAACAAAGCATGACTGAGACACTGGCAGACAGATTATTGGCTAGTGTTGTGCAGGAGGAAGTCTCTAAACTAAGAACCTTCAATCAATAGAGACAGTATGTACATGGCTGGGACTGGGAGACTGCAAGCTTCTGAACCGCAGCTGGTAGTGGGAGTTAGAGCCTAGAAGCTACAGCTAAAGATTTCTTTGCTTAGACCACAGATTTCGATTCTGAGACACATCAGCTAAAATAAATCGTAGGATGTGTAATCAGCTCATGATTAGATGCCTGCTGGATATCCGAATCATATCTGTAGGAATCAGCTGATGGTGATGGATAACTACATGCTCTCTGTGGGATCTAAACAACAGTGCCCTTAAATGACTTGCTTGATTCCCTGCCCCCCTTTCCTCCCCAAAACAGAGAGCAGTGTATGAGCTATGACAGCATTTGCCTTCTGGTCTGTAACAACTTGAAGGGATGCTGGCAGTGGTTCTACCTCACTCTCAAAAGAGGTAGAGGCCTGGAGAAATCCATTTCTTGTTTGGTGTCTCAACTTAGTGGGAAGGCATTTAGGAGACTGTGAGTGAAGCCAAGGAGACTGCAGATACTCTACTCCAAGCTAGTGCCATGGAAGTCTGAGGTTTCTGATGTGATGTGTAAAAGCACGTTTTAGCAATTTGTACAGATAAGCTATTGCATTTGTTACTGTAAGAGCAGATGGGCCAGTAGATGCAGCAGCTGTGAAATTTTAGGGCCACTCCCTAGAAAGTTTGCTTATCCTTCACGCAGTTTTGAAACAGTTCATATATTTCTTTTACTGTAGCTGACATGGGACAGCAAGGTGAAATTTCTTCGTAGGCTTAGTATACACAACTGCACTTTAGCCTAATCTTTATAAAGATTAAGCTGCTTCTCCTTACCTTGCATGTGATGTGCTCCAGGAACATGCACCACAGAGCCATCTGTCTCAGGTGGCGGTGACCACAGGAAACTGATTCTGTGCTCGTAGAGTATCCCAAGTTGGAAGGGACCCATGAAGATCAAGTCCAGCTCATAGCAGTAGTTGATATCAAATATCAGAAATGATCGATAGCAAGTGCCCATTTACTCTGTAAGAAGTTCACTGCTAGTCCTGATACAAACCAGAAGGTAAAATATCCTTCAGCTTTATGCTCAGAAAACACTGCTGGTGACCTCATAGTCTCACATGTAAGAAATTAATGGCGAGTTCATTTATTTGGAAATGTTTCTGTTTTGCTATTTCCTAAGGTCACTATGAAAGTTTTATGTTTTATGTAAAGACAAGGTGGTGTTCTGCTTATAATTGAATTCATGGTGAATTATTTCATTCAAAATATCTTAGAGTTAAGCAGTCCATAAGCTACAATATATTTTTGCATGTGATACTTCGGTACAGAGCACAGGGTGTCTGTAGATCACTTTCATGCTGCTGAAATACAAATCTGCCTGCAGACCAAATCATAGCACTACCACTCATATGAATGCATCTTTCTAGACATGCTGAAGAACTAATGCAAAGGGAATTAAACAAGAAATATAAGCAGAGAGCAATCTTTCACATCATTAGTAATAGATTCTTTCTGTTGTTTTGCCATTTTAGTCCAATTGTGAGCTTGCATAATTAGGTAGGCATTTGCACAGATACAGAGTTACCAGAATAAATTAGGTGAAGAAACAAAAATGCAAAAGCAACAGTCTTGATTTAAATAATATCCCTGCTCATAGCTTGGCTAATTTGCTGTGGTAAATTACATGATAAACATATTATATTGATTTCTTATGTACTGAAAATTTTTCTTCCAGGGCTTGCTAAATCTTTGTGTATTCCTGTCCTGCAACAAACAAGAATATTTAAGAATGTGTTGCAGCACTATCTTTCCAGTTACTAGTATTTATCATTTATATTGCAGTAATGTCTATTGCCTACCCTCTGATACAGATGCAGGGAATGTTTCAAGCCCAGCCTCTAACTCAAATACAGAAGCTTAGGAGCTTCTGTAAAATCTCCAGTTTTATGAAAATTGAAATGTTTTATGGCAAATAAGATTTTGTAACCACTTATTTTTGTTTATTACCAGCCATCTTTCCTTGGAAACATACCATGTTGTTTTCAACTTGGAAAAAAAGGCATAGACAGCTGATATTGTGACAGGTTGCCTCCGGGAAGTCATGCTCAGGCTGGCTCAACTTCATTGATGAGGTGTTGCAGTCTTAGTTTACTCCATGGTGAGATATGTTCAGTTTAGTTGAGTTTAAATGTCTTCCAGTGGATTTTCTGTTATTTTCTTTTTTTCTGGGCTTTAACTCAGAAGATTTCTATCTGTGTCCCTGAGTCAGTCATTCCTTCTTTGCAGGCTGTATATAAAATAGGAAAAAAGGTGTTTTTGCTACATGAGAATAAATTCTGTGTGGCAGAGGTGGCTTCCTCCTGTGGATATTCATGGAGCTTAGTGTAACCCTGCTCCAGGTTCACCTGGAGCAACTTAATAGAAATAAACAGGAATGGCCCTAGTTTGTTTTTGGCATACTTTATTTTTGAATTTTTTGATGTGTGTTTATTGTTTTTTCAGCAGGCTTCTTAGCATTTCCTCCATTTTTGGCAGGCTTTTCTTGCATTTTTGGGGGGCTTTCATTACTTTGCTTTTTTTTTTTGGTTGGTTGGTTCTTGAATTTATGGTGTATTTTACTGGCATTTTGGGGGATGCCTTTTTTTATGCTTTTGGAAGGTTTTTTGTACTTTTAATTTTTTTTCTTCATTTTTGGTACAGTTTTGCAATACAGCGTGGGATTTTTTTGGGTCATGGCATTTTGGCATTTTTGGGGCTTTGAGTTTTTGGTAATTTTACTTTTTCTGCATTTTTAGTGGTTTTTGGCATTTGTGGCATTTTGGCAGGTGTTTTGGCATTCTGTAGCTGTTATTGCATTCTTCAGTGTGTGTGGGTTTTTTTTTGTCTTTCTTTTGCAAAGAACACGCAGGTGTTCTTTGGTGACTTTTTTTTTTGTGTTCTTTGGCAGGTCTTTTGTGTTTTTTTGGCAGTTCTTCAACTTTTTTTTTGAGTTTCTTGGTTATTTTTGTTCCTGCAAAACAGCTGTGTGCACTGTGCATTATGGAACTGGCCACAACCTCATCAACAATTCAGCAATTTGGAGAGAGAAACTAAAACACTTATTGTGAGAATAAGTAACGTTAGATTCTCTTATGAGTAAAAATACTGTTACATGATCCTGAACAAACCCTATGGGATATCCAAAGAAACTTACAAGAAAGGTACCTGGAAACCTGAGAGTGTCTCCCACTCCATTAAGTTCTTTTGAACACCTCTGGCACACATATGGTCTGTCAGAAGTAAAAAGTTCTCTGGTGGACATAAATAAATTTCATATCTCATCCAGCTCTCAGAAGAGCTCTTTCCCCTCTATCCTCTTTCACTCATAGTGTTGTGTCTGAGAGGATGCCTAAAATGCTTGGAAAAATGCTGTGGATTCTCTGAAATAGTCACACTCTTCTCCATTTGTTTCCAGTGATTGGACTAGGTACTAAGTGAAAAAAAAAAAAAAAAGCATGAAGTTTCTCAAGTCACATGAAAAGTTTTTTCCTTCTAAATGCATCTGCTTTAAATCTGTTCATTTCATTCCACGGATAAAAGAGGAGAGGCACTGGTGTGCTCCCATAGATGGTATCTATTTGACTGAGGGGGTCCCTGGGATTGCAAGCAATTTCAGTGGCGGTCAGTGGTTCTTACTGAAAAGCTTCGTCTGTCATACTGATAATAGCTTTTACAATTCATACAGCAGCAATGCCCAGAGGGCCATAAGCTGATTGAGGACTCTCTACAGTGAACTGCGTAGATGTGGTGTAGATATATTTACAATTAAATTAAGCCAGCTAAAAATGGGAACCTCTCTTGCATGCATAGCAGGAGAGGGTGGAACTCCAAGGCCAGCTGGGATTGCCCGTCTACCCATCAAGCCAATTTTCAATATCAATATAAGAGTAATCACAAAAGAGGTGGGTCTCAGGACCCCAGGTTGGGGTGGCATAGTAAGTTGAATTTATAGTTAAAGCAGCACAGATGTGAAATGCTTTGGGACCACAGCCTGAGGGCCTGATTTTTAATTTAAGTAAACACACCCAACAGGAGGTAGGCCAGGATGTTGGAAGTCCATATAGACAAGCTGGACAAACTGAAGTCAATTTCTCTGTTTGATATGGGAAAGTTGAAATAGTGAGAGTAAATAGCCTGTATTGGTAAAAGAAGCATGTGGCAGAGATGGGAGCCAGCCAGCCCAGATCCTCAGCTACAGAGACACCCTTTCTAAGAGTATATCTGAACTGTCCCATCTTGCTGATATATATGCAGTGATCAGTGTAGTCCTGAGTGAGATATGAGCTCGGGTCCTGAGAGCAGCCCAGCCTGGTTCTTGCAGTGCTCTGCCCCAAAGTGGGGCAAGGCGAGTTGAACCTCAACACTGATAGACTCCAGTTCCAGATGTAGTCAGTGACAGCCACTGCCTAGGTGTATTTTTCAGTGCTGACCTCATTACTTCAAGTAAGAAACACCCTGTATTTCCTTCTGAGAAGAGTATGCAGGCTTAACTCTCATCTTGTGGAGGGATTGAGACTGGTGTTAATTTTGACAGAAAAAGGGACAGTTATTGCAGTATAATTCCAAGCAGCATTTCCACTGAAACTATTGGGACTACAGAGTGCAGACTGGGTTTCCAAATCTTAATTAGATGCCCAGTGAACTAGAACAACAAAATAGCAACTAAAGACAATACAGATTTGTAATTTTTTTTGTTTTAATCAGTGATTATTTAAATGACAGATAGGAACCTTAATTCTGCAAATGCATGTGGTAACTAAATGACAACATGAGACTTCCTTCTGTATGGAATAGTTGTCTACAAAAATTCATCCATATTTTCACTGATTGTTTTGGAGAGATAGATGAACACATTAATAATGCTGAAATCATAGTTAGAATCATTTATGGCCCACTGAGTTTAACTGCTGGGTGTTGCATTCATGCCCTAGCAATTTATTTAATAATGTTTTCCCACCTTGAAACATACTGTATCATCCCAGATCACCTGTTTGAAATGGTTGCTTCAATTGCTCAGTTGGCTTTTGCTAGTGTAATTTAACATTTTCATTAGCTCGGTAAAAGAAAGAGTTTAAACTCTTTTATGTTTCAGAGGCATAATGTGTGTCATGGTGGGAATCAGGTAGGAATTACTGTTGTTTAATGAATGCTTTATGGATCCTGTAAAGTAATTATATAGTGTAATTAAATTATTTGAAATTCAGTTTCTAACTTTGTTTCCTGAATAGTCTTAATTTGATCTTTGGGTGGGGAATAACTTTCTTTCAGTTAAATCCTCTGTAGGCAGAGTAGAGAATACGTCATTTAAACATAGGTGGCTTGAGACTTCGTGAGTAAGAAAAACAAAGAGCTTCCTTGTTTTGATCTATTCTGTGTTTGAAGGCTTGTGTTCAGCATGGGGAAGTCATATAATTGCTATCAACTTCACTGAATTAGCTTATTTAAAATCTTTTTCAATAAATATATTATACAGCTATTAACAATAGACCTAAAAGGTGAAATAATACTCATGCTTAGTTTCTCAACGGGAGTTTCCATTTACTGCAGTAATGCATGCAAATCCTCCTACAGATATTGTTCTTCAAAATACAGCACATACAGGGACTCAAATATAATCCAAATATTTTAAGGCCCTGATCAGTTAACCCTTACTAAGGAAAACTGATGTGGAACTCTGTGAAGGTGTAGCAGGTGTGGTTTGAGACATTTCTAGCCAGTTTTTCACACCCTTTTTGGAAGAATCCTAGCTGCATGAATTCAAACATTTCCTGTCCGTTTGTTCAGTCATCTGGGAAAATAAGGAAAGAATTTCTATCTTGGATTAAGTCAGGCTTTTTTCTGTTAGCTAGCAGGCCTTCCCAAGGACATCAGTTTTCTCTTGCACTAACTTCGTTGCAGTTCCTTAAAGAATCCCATTCTGCCACAGAACACGAGCCGAGACCCACAGGTCACCACGTACCACTGGAACTCTGAACAGGTTCTCTGAGTGTCATAAATGGGTATAAAAATTAACCACTCTATTTCTCATCTTTTAGGGTAAAAGAGAGCTATTTTCAGGCACCCCAGAAAAAAATTTTAGAAAATACTTGACTGTCAATGGCCTCTGAATTAGAGCACAGACACAGCCTGGAGACAGAACTAAAAATACATTACAATGATTAAAAATCTACTTATTTTCTTGCATAGAAGTAAGATTCAGCTAGGAGAGTTCACTTAGAATGTGGAAAGCTTCTGAACCTAAAGTCTTGGTTCAGGTCCATCTCTCACTGTGCTTAGCAGTAAATAAAAAGGTTTTCTTGGCTGGTTAGAACAGTTAGGTGGGCTGAGCCAGCAGCTAAACAGTCAAGGTCTGAGTATATCACAAATGGCAGGGAATGAACTGTACTGCTGAAGGAAGGAACTAGCAGCAGAGTGTGTACTGTCTTTGAGGCATTAATCAGCTATTTATGTCAAAGTCTGCATCTTCACTTCCACAAAAATGGGTGCTTTTAAAACATACTTTAATATAAACAACACTGCTTTTTCATGGAAAATTAAATAACTATGTTTTAAAGGAAGATCTTTTATGTGTTTTTTTTTTTTTCCCCTGGTAGAGTTTTAAGTAGGCAGCCCAAATGAATTTCTTCTTTAATTCAAGTTTTAAAAATGTGACTGTGTTCAAGATGGACCATAACAGAATGGAACCTGCCAGCTTAATTAAGTTTCTGGAATGCTTCTGGGCCAAATTAATATATGTGGATGAATGCCAAAATCAGCCTGACTGAACAGATTTTAGCTAGCACACAGCAACTCTGTGAAACACAGGGACCTTAAAGTACCCAGCCTAGCAATATCAATTACAGTGGTTAGAGAACTGTCTATCCTTTTTGTTGATGCCAATCTGCATTTATTGTTGTTTATTTCCAAGCCAATATGGTTATCAGAACAATCTTGGAGTTAAATTAAAAATTAGAAAATGATTTGCCATCATTTTCTGTTTCAAACTCTTAATAAACAGCAGCTGCTGAAAATAGAAAGCTAGACTTTCTCATATAACCTGAATGTGAAACTAAATTAGTTCATAATGCAATAAAGGCCTCTGATACTAATGGCCTTTGTGAGCATGGCCTTTGTCTCTTCCTAGAAAAGAGTCTCCAAGTTAAACACTTTCTTAGTCTTGTCACCAGCCACTACTCCAGAGTCAGTTGGAGTCTTTGTCAGTGTTTCATGTAAGCTGTATTCACTTGCCATGGAGAGATGAAAACTCAACACATTGTCCCCTGCTATTTGATTCCCTAATTCTTCTTGTTTGTGCCTTGCCAAGATGATAGCTCTACTGCAGTCCTATGTACTTCAATTATTCGTTTTGCAACAATAACATGGACTTACTGTGGCAAGGATAGATCTTCTCGTTCTGCAAAATCAGAGAACTCATCCTGATGTCTTTACTGAAACACAGCTGCTGTTGCTAGTAGAGGAAGGTTTATTCAAAAAGAAGACCAGGATCAGACCTTTTCAAACTTGTGTTGTTGATCAGCTCTGGTGAGCAACCGTGGGAGTTTCACATATTGAAAATGTAACGTGTCCATCTGAACCAGGTAGTTTCAAAAGCAGAAGAAACGCTGGAGCCTGTTTTCCTGTGCTTTGTAGTGCCTGTTTGATTTTCTAACGTCTAAGTTATGGGCTCTTAAGCACTCACAATCTGACAGATGCACACAATATAATCACAAACATTTCCTTTTCTTAGAATGCTATGCTGAAAGTATGGGTCCAGTTGGCCACTATGGCAGTTCAACAAATTTAGGAATGCCAACTTGTTCTACAAGTGCTGTGTGGTTAGATTTATAGCTGAACACTGAAAAGACTTCAAATGGGTTTTGAAGCAACAAGATATATATTTTCCTTTCAAAACCTTGTATCACCTTCTAGAGTACAAAAATACTTGCACATCATGTCAGATCTCTCTTACTTTTTCCGGACCTTAGTGCATCAATTTCTGTGAATAATGTAGAAAGGATATCTGTTTCCCAAGGAAGTCTGTAACAAAACTACTGATTTCAACAGGACAGTTCTCTTCCTAGGCTCAGATCAACCAAGTTATGGCAATATATTGCATACAGAATTTACAAATACTTGCACAAAAATATACACACAAATACTGAGAACATGATGTTATATAATAATGTTAAAAACGAGACTGGCATTTTTATCTCTTATTTCTAATCACATTTCATTAAGAGTAACAGCACCTTATTTCCCTTGTGTTCATGTCACAGTTGGTTTTAAGTCATGTCAGTTATGTAGCCTGACAATTTTTTGTGCAGTTACCTTTCAGGAAATAGTATAGCTGAGCAATAAGCTATTAGGAAAATAGGCACTCGTCTACCGAGAATCAAACATAAAAATGCAGTCTAAAGCTGGTTATTTATATGTTTGTCTTGCAATTTGTTTTTTTTTTTAAACTACAAGGTGTTTTGAACTTGAACTTTACTCAGTATGCTATTCTTTTGAGGCTCTTTTGGGTTACTGAAGGTTGTATGTGGAAAGCATGCATAAAAACATGCAACCTCCAGACATATGAGCAAATTAATTTAGACAAAATGGGACAACTTATCCCTGGGGTAACTGCATGAAAGCTGGTGGCAGTAAGCCAGACACTGATTTGGACCATCAAATGCTATATTGTTTACTTAGAAATTATTTCCGTTTGGAACTGGTTTAGTCCAGTTTGCCCATGTTGAAGCTCATTTGAGAGAGCTGTTGTCTGCAGACTTTGTTGAGGGTCATGGTCTACAATTCAACTCCAGTAATGTTCAGGATTACAGCCTTTGCATGGGAGATTTTACTAACTGCTTGAGACAGCTCCACTGTTCTTAATCCTTGTGAATATAAAGGGCATAAATATTGGGGAATATATTTTGCAGAAAGAAATAAGCTTCAGGCACAACAGGCACCGTTATAAAATATTAGCTGTCTTCATAAGGGAAATGTTCCTCATTTTTTTACATATATTGTTTGTGGCTGTTCCAGCTTCCTTTGAAGTCAGTCTTGCCTTTGATTTAAATGGGAAATCTATGGGGCACAGACAATTTTAGTCATCACTTTTTCACATTTCCCCCACTTCATTCTACCAACTCAGGGCTTTCACCACTGATATCTGGCTTTGAGTGAGCCAAGTAACTATTCTGCATCTATACATCTCTTAGAGCTGACTTGGAAACAATATCCAGGCTCAGAAGCTCACATTTAGTTTGGTACCTCTCTCTCTAATGGTTCATGTCTGAAAGTTTTGAATTTTGGACGTTGTTTACATTCACTTCCATATTTTTAGTCCCAGTAGACTGAGATGATGAAATTCAGAAAAGCCAGACATGATTCTAAATTCAGTTCTGAGGTGTTGATAGAGCTTATATTGTTTCTCTGGAAAGCACTGATGTTTCTACTGTATCAGAAAAAATGAGATATCATTTAATGTTTGTAAAGTGCTTTGAAGGTGAAATGTGCTATATAAATGATACATTATCATTATTTATAGCAATACTACAATATGCCTCAAGAAATAATCATGGAACTTAATAAGAAAT